>JAUZSU010179851.1:0-12628 GCA_034780255.1 Parotocinclus maculicauda | reverse complement strand
TAAGGCTGCTATCTTGTGGACTGTTACAGATTTTGTGGACAGTTAGTTGTTTAACAGTCACTGAATAAATGTTTTAACTGGTATCTTTTGTTGAGTTTTTATTACACAATACCTACTCTGACTTTTTGGGTCTTGCACCTGAAAAATAACCGAATGTATGAAAAAACTTAAACTAAAACTAAGCATTAAAAAAATAATAATAAATAATAAAAACTAGCAAACCCAACCTAAAAACGAATTAAAACTAACTGAATTTGATAAAAAAAAAGTCAAAACGAAATAAAACTAAACTATAATGAAAAATCCAAAACCTTGCTGGGACCCTGTCTGCCTGGACCTCGACCTCGACGGACCCTCAGCGCCCAGGCTGTTCACGGACCCCCCACGGGACTCTGGGCTCTACATCCCACCGTTCTTGTGTGTGGACTCATTTTCACCTATCATTTAAATGCCTGATTTATGTGTCAATTGTCAATAAATGTTCTTTGGTTTTCCCCAGATTTGTTGTCTGTCTGTGGATTCAGCATTACGGGCTCCGGTCTTAAAACCCAATAGGGATCCTGGGGATTTAGCGAGACCAGGAATGGTCTTGCGAGATCTTCAGGCTGCCCTATCGTAACAGAAATATGGGTTTTTCCATGGTTTTTCAAACAAAAGGGTTGACGATAACCAGACATCCATTTAAAACCTGGCTGTGAAACTGGTGTATGCTTTTGCTGTTTTTACCAAACAGGCATTTAGGCGACCTTCTATCAAGAACGCCGGGGTAACGTGGTGTTCTGAGGAATACAATAACCTAAACAGCGGACGTAAACGCAAGTTTAATTTAATGCACACAGTGAAGGAAAAACGGTACATTCATACACATACGCAAGGGGTAACTAGGAAAATCAGGAAGGCGCTTAAGGAAGCGCGAGGGATAACACTCAGAAGAGCGTGGAGAGAAAATCCAGGAATATAACCGAGGATCATAGCGGAGCCGGGAAACGCGACGGGATGCATGGGAAAACCATAGAAACATAAATAACCAGCAAGGAGGAGAAGCATTTAAATAGAGAAGAAGAAGCGAGGCGGCAGCGGTACCCGCAGGAATGGAGGAGAAGTGGGCAGAAAAAGAAGCAGGAGAAGGGCTGTCTTGGGCGGCGGTCGTGACAGAGCCCCCAACCCCCCAACCCCCCCAGGCGCGGCTCCGAAGCGCCAAAACGGAACCAAAGATGAAAAGACAGAAAGAACAAATAAAGGGGAAAAGGAACCCAAAAGGAAAATGAGAAAAAAAACAACGACAAAAATCCACACCAAAAGGACCAACCTCCAGAGAAAAACACTATAAAACTGAAAATCACGTCACGAATGAAGTCCAGTTCAACCCCTGGAGTCAGGAAAACCCCAGTGGGCTCTTGAAGCTTCTGCAGTCCCAGCTGACAGCTGTTTAGGTAACCGCTGTCTTGGAGACTGCAACGGCCACAACATTAGGTAGGCCATAGGGCACAGGATCAGGTGCACGAGCTGTCACCGGGGATGGGGCAGTCGATGCGTCTGGAACTGGGGTCACCACGAGGTCCAGAGCTGGGAGGTCCACGGCCATTAGCCCGGGGGTGTCCACCGGCTGGGAGACAGGAACGGTTATGGCCTTATGGGGTGCTGAAACGGGCATAAGTACCAGGACGAGTTTAGGATCCGGCACCAGAACAGGATTGTCAAACAGGACTGGAACGAGCGTGGACAGAGGTGCCATGGGGAGCTCAGGACCCAGCAGAGTCAGGTGTCCTGCAGCCCGAAAGCAGATCTGAACATGAAAGAGAGGAGAGAGAATCAGGGCCAGGATCAGAAACTGCCCTGGGTTTGGGGTCGGTTGGGGTGACTTCAGCATGTGGTCCAATTGGCTTGGTCTTGGGTTCGGGGGAGTCCAAGACCTCTGGAGCTGGGACGGCCAGGGCTTCCATCACAAGGACAGGCTCCCGATCAGGTGCTGCATATTAGCCAGAACGTCCTGGAAATAACTAGCACAAAAAGCAGGCTGAGTCATACCGAGAGTGAGCAAGCGCAGCGCTGAGGGAAACGTATCCGAAAAAATAAATAAATAAACTTAACTCGCTACGTCCTAGTGGCCGGTTATTCTATCACAAACGCCGGGATAACGCGGCGTTCTGAGGAATACAATAACTTAAACAGCGGACGTAAACGCAAGTTAAATTTAATGCACACAGTGAAGGAAAAACGGTACATTCATACACATACGCAACGGGTAACTAGGAAAATCAGGAAGGAGCCTAAGGAAGCGCGAGGGATAACGCCCAGAAGAGCGTGGAGAGAAAATCCAGGAATATAACCAAGGATCGTACCGGAGCCGAGAAACGCGACTGGACGTGTGGGAAAACCATAGAAACATAAATAACCGGCAAGGAGGAGAAGCCGAAGAGCCATTTAAATAGAGAAGAAGAAGCTAGACGGCAGCGCCACCCGCAGGAATGGAGGAGAAGTGGACAGGAAAAGAAGCAGGAGAAGGACGACGGTAGTGACACCTTCAGGCTGCTGGCAGAATGAATCAGAACTCTCTTCAGGAAGTGTTTGAAGCAGCACAGAGGATGAAGTCCAATGGACTTGACAAAAATGTAACCTACAACTCAGAAGGCCAGGTCAGTGTTTCCTCTGGGACAATTCCTGGCCATATTTTTTAGCTTAGTTTACATGTGAGTCAACCTTCAAAAAGAAAGGAGAAAGACTTCCAGCAGCCGTGCAAAGTCAATGACAGATGTCTATACAAAAGAAAAAAACTAGCAGTTACTGACTAGTGACTAACTGATTATAGCATACAATTTAATTGCTCTACGAATAACAATTTTTTCCACAGTAACATTTCTTCTTTGTACAAATTAATATGACATAAAGTGTTAGGTATTTGTATGTTATCAAGAGGAAGGGAGAAAACAACTTTCAAAGATGCTCCTTTTATAAAGATTTTAATTTCTCAGAGTTACGTAGGATCACAGAACACAGAAAACACAAGGCCTATGTAAGAAAAACGGTATGTTAACATATGCACAAAAATAAAGATCTTTTTAGTGAAATGCTGTTTGTTATTCTGCATGTCTGGTTTGTCCTTGGAACTGTAGGAAATTGCTTTAATGCAAATGTATTTCAGCTTTCCCATTCTTCCGTAAGCTGTTGTATTATTTGTCTCAAATATGAGTCCAGGATCTGGACAGTGACATCAAATGTCTTTGGACCCAGTCCATGAGTCACTGTGTCATACCTCATAAATGGAGCCAAGGTTTTTTTAGTGTGTCCCAAGAAATCCCTGTGGGGATAAGAACAACAATATATTAAAACCAGTAGAGTAAAGCTGGCGAAATATTAAGTTTAAATTATATATACCTATGAAGACCTATAGCAACATATACTGTACTGCACTAATTCTAAGTTAACATGACTAATTTAGCTCTTTTTGTAATGAAACGCAGTTGGTCAGTGTTGTGGGAGTTCAACAAGGGAACGCTGAGGCGAAGTCAATTTTTTAAAACACAACTTCTGAGGAGGTAACTTTATTTTTTAACCGCTATGAAAACACTGAATCCGCTAAAGAACCGAAACGCGAACCGACTCCGTATCAGTGAACCTACACAGAGCCCTTGAATCAGTCTGGCTTAAAGGGCCAGCAGAATGGGGGGGCTTCATGGCTTTCTCTGTAAAATGTCTGCTGAACAAGTTTCCATTTACTTTACGCTAAGGATGTTTTCAATGTTTGCAGATCTTGTCTTTAAGGAACCATTTGGAAAAATAATTAACAGAGGGGCAGCATGGATTTGCAATGATTTGCAATGCCGCCTCACAGCTCCAGGGATTCCCAGTTTAACTCCTGGTTGGGACACTGTCTGTATGGAGTTTGCATGTGTGTGTGTGTGTGTGTGTGTGTGTGTGTGTGTGTGTGTGTGTGCCTGCTTTGGGTACACATATTCACAGAGTTAAAGTTCATTATTTTTCTTACGTCTAAAAATTCAACCATTCATTTCAAACTCATTCAATTTTATATAAAGCAAGTTTAGCAAAAAAACAACGTGAGTGGTTGTAGTAGAATTTATAGCATTATAAAATCCCCATGCAAAAGGTCACAGTTTACCACTTATATTTAATTGGGCATTAAATACGCTTTACAATTAGCTGATGAACAGACCACCAGTGTGATTCTATAAATGTCAAAAGCACTCTAAACAAACAACATTTCTACAGTAATGGCGGGCACATAAAATGTGTAATGCATTGTAGACCAATTGTGAGACTAACTCTAAGAAATAGCATTGCAAGGAAGATGGAGCAGGATGTTGAGGTTCCATGTACAAATCTTTATTATACCACTAAAAAGACAAAATCCAAAACAACAGTAAATAGATGCAGGAAACATACTGTAGGTAAAACAATTACCAACTAAAATAAAAAATAAACATGGTTAAAGAAACAAAGCCCTTTCAGATGTGTATTTGAAAGTAATTTCCAGGTTTTTACTCTGGTTGGTGGACAATCTGGCTTTTGATATATATGTTTGTTTTAATATAAGCAGTTAAGTCCTGATATTATTTTACTGTTTCTTAATCTCTGATGAGTGGCTTCTAAAACCAGATCATTCAGAGGCTGGAATCTTGCCTTTAGTTTGTCAGAGGGACAGCTCAGGTACTAACACTTGGGTCCAAGTGCATAGTTGCATTAGAACGGTCTATCATGTGAAGAGATTCCTTTGTCTTTAGACCCAGGTACATTTTGTATTTTAGTTTTTGCCAAAGTTCCTCATCACATTTAAGGAGTTATTCATTGCACTGGGCTTGCTCACTGGAATTGAGGACCAACATTTCTGTACAGCTGAACTGAGATTTTATATATTATTCAGGTACTGAAATTTTATATAGTAAAAACATAATAAACAATAAATTTGGCTTGACCTGATCTTATTTTATTTAATTTTTTAAATAACTATGCAATATAATCTCACTTGAAAATGTGATGGTAATTGCATCTGATGGTTAACAGTCAAATGTTTTGGTAAAGGACACAGTTGAAGATAAGAGCTTTTATGTACCTTCCTGTTAGTATAAGGTTTCTCAAGCTCCTTATCTATGCCAGATTCGGTCATCTTGCCACCAGGAGGAGCCCTGAAGAGAGTGCTCAATTTGACATGTTCTCCCTCTGTGGTTCTCGCCATGACACTTAATAGGCTACGCTCTATTTAATAGGCATGATCATTCGTCACCAGTTATCCTCCCCACTTCATGTCATGGTTTCCTATACACCTTGCACAGACCGCTTCCTAGCTTTATAGTCTACCCAACACTAGTCTAGTCTAATCTTTCGGAGTCTCTTCTTGTGTCTTGTTAGTTATTACTGTGGTAATAGTTGCTTTAGCCATTAGCTTTAATGTTTGGAAGGTTTTTAGACATTTTATTTTGTTTTTCATTTTGTTTTGTTAAGGGCATGTAATAAAACAAAATATTTCTCTTAAACAAAATTTAAGGAATTATTAGAAATATATTATTCAGTTCCTTTGCTCTGACCCTGAAATTTAGCTCTTGGGGCTACACCTGTGGTAAATTCAACTGATTGGACATGATTATCAAAGAACAGCCTGTAGAGCTCAGAGACAGGATTGTGTGGTGGCACAGATATGGAGAATCCACAAATCGTAAATGGAATATGTTTGGAACAACCAGAACTCTTCCAAGAGCTGACCAACCACTGAAATAAGTAACTGAGGGAGAAGGCCTTTGGTAAGGAAGGTGACCAGAACCACAATGGTCACTCCAGCTTAGCTCCAACGATCCTGTGTGCAGATGGGAGAAACTTCCAGAAGGTCAACCGTCATTGCATTACTTAACTAGCATGGGCTTTTTTTGGCAGAGTGGCCAGAAAGAAACCTCTTCTCAGTAAAAAATACTCTCAGGCCGTGACAAGCAAGATTCTCTGGTCTAAGGAAAACAAAACTTTTGAACTTTTGGCATCACTTCTAAACATAAAATAAACCAGGCACTGCTCATCACCTGCCCAAAACCATTCCTACAGTGAGGCATGGTGGTGGTAGCATCATGCTGTGGAGTTGTTTCAGGGAGTTTCCTTCAGGGTTGAACGAAAGCTGAATGGTTCAAAGATATTCTCAATAAAACCCTGATCCTGAGCTCTCAGAATCTCAGATTGAGCCAAACGTTTAAATTCCAAAAATACATTGACCCTAAAGATACAGCAAGCTCAACTCAGGAGTTTCTCAGGGGCCTTGAATGTCCTTGAGTGGCAAAGCCAAAGCCCCGATTTTAACCCAATCAAACTCTCACCGTAAACTCTGGATCTGTAGAGAGACCGACTGTTCCCATCCAACATGACAGATCTTGAAAAGATCTACAGTGAAGAATGGCAGAATATCCCTAAATCCAGGTGTGCAAATCTTGTGGCATAATACACACGAACTGGAGGCTGTAATCACTCCCAAAACTGAATGCTTATGTCAATACTATATTTATTTATTTTTCTTTTCAGTAAATTTGCAAAAATAAATTTCCATTTTCAGTTTGTCATTATGGGAGTGAAAAATGATGGGGAAAATTATATATATCTTTTTTATTTTATCACAGTGTCACAACATTGTAATAAAGAGAAAGGGTCCAATTACTTTCTGAATCATTGTATATTTCTGTTATTCTGTCTCTTACTGTTTAATCCTGTTACTTGTCTAAAAAAATACCTACATGATTGTGTTTTTATACGCTTCTTAATATGTATGCCAGTGTGTCGCATCTACAGAGGGCACTTAAATAGGGATATAGTGGTGTCTGAAAAACACAACCTACCTTTACAGTTTCAGTAGTGTATTCTTGTTAAGATTCCTGATTATTAGGAATTATGTTACTGATGTCTTAAAGCACTTTTGTAAGTCGCTCTGGATAAGGTCTGTAAATACTGTAAATGTAAATGTAAATGTATATGTAAATGTCTGGTAATCTATGACACATTAAAAAGATGTCAGCCCAGTTAGTTTATGGATTTTGGGTTAAATGTTGTGCTTGGAAAAATAAAACTGCATTTCAAGAACTCTTTCAAACTGCTTTGTTTACCCTTACTACTAGACCATTAGACCCTGGATAATAGCCAAAGAATAAATTCACTAAATTGATGAGCTGTCTACAAAATGCTTTTCAGACATGAAACATAAATTGTACGCCCTTGCCAGGAACAATTTCTTCAGGTAGACCATAGTGTTGAAACACTTCTTGGAATAAGCCCTCAGGAGTCTCAATGGTCGTGGGTAACTTATGCAATGGAAATAAACAACATTACTTTGAAAAGCTGTCTATCATTACCAGGATAGTGGTTTTCTCATTTGAATTGGATTAGTTATGAAACCCGCTGCGATGTGTAAGCATGGACAATAAAGAACTGGGAGTTGATGGAGCAGACCAATGGGAAGTTGATGGGTTGTGTTTACCAGTGCTGTATGAAAAATGCCTTTTTTGGATGAACTAGATGGATGGATATTTGGATGGATGGATGGGTGGATGGATGGGTGGATGGGTGGATGGATGGATAACTTTATTAATCCAAAGGGAAAACTATACTGCTCACACAAATTAGGGGATATTTAATTATGAGATATTTCATTTTAAAGTATCCCTTATTTTTTAAGCAGTATATTTTCATCTGGGTAGGATATACCTTTATAAAATTGTAAAGATTTAATCGTTGCTCTGAACCTGTCTCTCTCAACTTGATTGTTACTGAAACCATAACATTGCTTTTCCTGTCATATGCAGTGCCTCAAGACAATGCCTCTTCAAGCGACGTTTGAGCTTTTGACTTTCACTGATTAGCACTACATTTACATTTACATTTACATTAAAATTTAGCAGACGCCCTTATCCAGAGTGACTTACAACTTATACAGTCTTACAATTTAAGCAATTGTGGGTTAAGGGTCTTGCTTAAGGACCCAACTGTGGCAGCTTGGCAGAGGTGGGATTCGAACCCAGGACCTTCAGATCCAGAGTCCAGTGCCTTAACCGCTAGGCTACCCCAGATTAGGTACTGTCGGATAAGAGGTGTATGCTTTCTCCATAGGTGCAACTAGCTCTTCTTTCACTGAATGCAGGTGACCTGCGTCTGCTTGCACTGAACACTATGTTTCACGCAGTTTGTCAGTCTCACAATCAATTTCATCCATCTTCATCTGGAACGTTATGTTAGATGGCTTTCTACTGAAACATGGATCTGCGATGCTTTCAGTGTGGCATGCATACTTCTCAGGGAAAAGATGCCACTAATCAGCAGTGGCGTTCCACCTTAGGTGTGAGGAGGAGGGGGGCTGGATCCATAACATTGGTTTCTGCTGCTAATGACTGACTTGGGTTATGGCGCCACTCTCTGAAGCCGATGTCTACTTCATAGCCTTCTAGATAGGCTGGACAGCGTTTTGGACGAACAGGGCGAATTATCGGTCACACTAACTGAGGAAGAATGATACCAGGAGTGCCTATCCGGCTAGACCAGCAAAATGTGGCAGAGGGTTGCCTGTTCTATCTTACGTGATGTTCTACTCTGTTCTGATTAGGCATCAAACTTGGATTCCCAAGGAAACTCAGCAGTAAGTGTATCACAAACTCATTTACTTAGCATCAGAAGTGCAATACAGTACAGTTCCAACAACGATTAAATGTTCTCTATGTTGATATTGATATGTTAATTTATAACTATGGTCTTGTACATGTTAAAAATTATAAAACTGCACAGCTCACCTCATAACTGAAGGAATTACGCTACCATAAATAAAGCTAGAGTCTAGGGGTTATTAACGTACGCTAATTAGCATAACAGCAAGTACTGAATGCAGAGTTGATTACTGACGCGCGATCTATCTCTGTCACAACTGAACCAGTTCCTATTTACAGAACATACAGTATAAATAATCAATTCACTTAGAATCACGGCCACATATCAATATCAATTATACTACTTAAGCCCTCTTATATATCCCTCAAAACCAGTTCCTGCATTTTATTCATGGGACTGTGGTAGCCTAGTGGTTAAGGTACTGGACTCTGGACTAGAAAGTCCAGGGTTCAAATCTCACCTCTGTCAAGCTGCCAAAGTTGGGTCCTTGAGCAAGACCTTTAACCTACAATTGCTTAAACTGTAAGACTGTATGAGTTGTAAGTCGCTCTGATTAAGGGCGTCTGCTAAATGCTGTAAATGTAAATATAAATGTATTCATGGTTTGTTCCACAACAGCTGTCCGGGTGGAAACAGGAATGGACTTATCACCCGCCGTAACAACTGGTCATGGACTAGAGGATGGCTAACACATACACTTTACATTTATTGCCAAAAGTATTTGCTCACCTGCCTTGACTCACATATGAGCTGAAGTGACATCCTATTCCTAATCCATAGCACTATGCGCTTCAGCATCCGCTGACCCCGCTCCGTCAGTTTAGGTGGCCTACCACTACACACTTCCATTTTCTAAGAATACAGCTGACAGTTGACTGAGGAA
Source organism: Parotocinclus maculicauda (assembly GCA_034780255.1). NCBI lineage: Eukaryota > Metazoa > Chordata > Actinopteri > Siluriformes > Loricariidae > Parotocinclus > Parotocinclus maculicauda. Next base: position 3,108 of record JAUZSU010179851.1, on the reverse strand, counting down.
TATTTAGGAGAGAGGAAATTTCACAACTGGATTTGTTACACAGGTGGCATCCTATGACAGTTCCACGCTGGAATTCACTGAGCTCCTTAGAGCGACCCATTCTTTCACAAATGCTTGTAAAAACAGTCTGCATGCCCAGGTGCTTCATTTTATACACCTGTGGCCATGGAAGTAATTGGAACACATGATTCAGATGAGATTGGGATGGGTGAGCAAATACTTTTGGCAACATAGTGTATTTTGCTGCAACAGAAACTGTTTCGGATTCCAAAGCTGCCGTCTGCATGGTGGACCAACAAGTTCAGTAGCACTGCTGTTTCTGATCCATTTGCACCAGCAGAAACAGAACATGCCATCTCCACAGCAATGTGTCTGCAGTGCTGAGAATGATCTCTCAATACAGTGCTCTCTAGCCCTTTTATTTTATTAGAGATCTTACTCTTTGTCTTACCAGTCAAGAGCCCATGCTGCAATTAAACCATGTCACAGTCCTTAGATTTTTAGTTCCAGCTCTTCCATGATGACCACTTTTGATTAGACTAATCCTGGTTGTAAATGGGTCCTGATTGTTTTGGCTAGTTTTGACCCAAAAGCAGTGCTGGACATTTTTTAAAGAGATGTAAACCTTTGAAACGTCGTCTTATTTACATAGATTTCTGCTTGAGAAAGCCTTGCCCATGCAGACAGTACTTGCTGCTGTAATCAATCAAGCCATGATGTAAGATTTTTAAGTTTAGACTCCTACAATCTACTAGACTTGCCTTTTTGGGATGGCTATCCCTCAAGAAAACTTTTTGGTTCTTTTGATCCTAAGTGTATTCATCCTAAGTGTTAATTTGAATCTATTCTCCAAAGAAATTTTAGGCCAAACATCTGTGACAAAAGTTGACAGGTAAATGAAAAATAAACGAGAATCACCATTAAGTCTCCTAAAAGAAAAATAGGTATGAAAGAATAACTATTGAGCACTAAAATTTTCCTTTAGTTATACAATTTATTTTTGAGAGAGAGAATAAGAGAGAGCGAGAGAGAGAGCGAGAGAGAGAGAGCGACCTGATCACTTGCATAACAGCATGTAAAACATAAGCCAATCATATGAGAGCAGAGCAAAGTCTAAAATAAATTAAAAGCTTCAGTAAATCTGGATCTTTGGCAACGTTGTCTTAGAAACTGCTTATGGCTACACTTGCTCAAGCTGAAAGTTGGGCTATAACTAACTTCATTGCTTTTTGCAACAGTGGTGATCAGAGAACATTTCTGAATTCCAAACATGACAAACACTAAGTTGGCTGTGCTTAAAACGGTGGAAAATGACAACAAATTCCACTCCTGTCAGAAATCCAAGGTTACAGTGTACACAGGCTCAAAAAAAGAAGTGTTAAAATGTATACAGTTTAAGATTGAGAGAAAAATGGATGAATCATGATTGATTTTGCAATATCCAGACAATAAGGTCGGAATTTGACCTGAGCAGGATAAATCCATGGACTGAAAAGCTCAAGCTGATTTTGGTGTTGTCATGGTGAAGGGAATGTTTCTGAGATCTGACTTAAAGATCATTTAAGATGGAGTGGAATGAAAGACAAGGGGATCTGCTAAAGGGTATTTTCCTTCTGAATGTAAAGATTTCAAGAAACGATGACCAAGTTAATTAATTCATTCATTCATTCATCACTGTCGTACCCACTAACCATAGTTATGTTGAGATTTGTCACTGTGCACACATCATTCGTCAAGTCAACACACCTCCGCTAGTCCTAGACAATCCAACAAACCATCACAAAAGAACAATTATTGACAATTAAATTATGACTTTAGGATTATTAGGAAAGCCCATAGTGTGAGCCGTGCTGCTCTGTTATTGTGTGAACACATACTAGAGAGAAGATGGAGTATGACTCCCAGTGCTGCAGTAGCGTAACTGAGTGAAGACTTTCAGGAGTGCCGCAAGATAAAGCAGTTCAGCTGGTAAATGTGACAGAATGAGCTATGGTCTCCTAACATCTTCATTCATCTTTAGGCGATCTAATACAGGTGGATTATCTAGACTCATGGGCCCACTTTCCAAACAGAGGCCCCTATCCCAAGAGACAAAAGGCTTTTATTACCCACTCCAAGAGCACGTGATCAGACGTATCGATCGCACTCATTTGTACACAGATGGCACGACTGTACATGGACACAACATATTAGCGAAAGGCTAATTAAGGCATGTATTAATAGCGGCAATAAGCTGGTGTGCCACGAGGCACAGCTAAATTCTAAAGTGATTGCTCGCTATTGGTGTTATTGGGGGAGGTCGGATCTGTCCTGAATCATACAGTGATTACATGTTCTGCCCTGTGGGAGCTTGGCTGAAATATACAACCTTCATTTCAGTGGACAAGACTATGAGCTGATGGAGAGAAAAATAGAGAATAAATCAAATATGCTGCTCACAAACATGATAAATTTAATGAAATATCCCCTAATTTTTATAAGCAGTGTAGTATGATGTAGTATTTTATTCCCTACAATGTAACGCATACATGGTACAGTATCTCACAAAAGTGAGTACACCCCTCACGTTTTTGTAACTATTTTATTACATCTTTTCATGGGACAGCACTGACGTTATGAAACTTTGATACAGAAGTAGTCAGTCTACTGCTTGTATAAGAGTGTAAATTGGCTGTGCCCTCAAAATACACAACAAAACACAACAATTAATGTCTAAAACGCTGGCAATAAAAGTGAGTACACCCCTAAGTGAAAATGGCCAAATTAGCCATTTTCACTCCCTGGTATCATGTGGCTTGTTACAAGTTCTCGTGTGAATGGGGAGCAGGTGTGTTAAACTTGGTGTTATCACTCTCACACACTCTCAAACTGGTCACTGGAAGTTCAATGACACCTCATGTCACAATACTCTCTGAGGATCTGAAAAAAGAATTGTTGCTCAACATAAAGATGGGTTAGACTATAAGAAGATTGCTTAAGAACAACCTCAAACACGCCTCCAAGGTGACCACTGCTTTGTTAAAGAAACTAAGGGTAAAGGTCCAGCATTTCTCCAGACCCTGTTGAACATCCATGGAGGAGCACAAGGTAAAATAATAAAATAATTGT
>JAUZSU010179840.1:0-12630 GCA_034780255.1 Parotocinclus maculicauda | reverse complement strand
CGGAGAGAACAGGCAGGAACAGATCAGTTCAGTTTGTAAAGCTTTTTTTTTTTAGGATTCAGGGAGACGTTACTACAGGTTGGTGGTTGCAGGACAGGATCCCTCACAGACGCTCAGCTCTGGCGTGCTGAAGAACTCGCTCATGCCTTCCTCAGCCAGCTGGCCGTACTCGTTGTTGTAGAAGGTCTGACCTGCGCTGAGCTGACTGAAGAACGGTGGCCGGTGTCTGCTCATGCTCAGGCTCTGACTCGAGCCGCCGATCAGATGCTCCGTACTGGAACCTGACACCATACTGAACGAAGAAAGGAAAGGAAGAAAGCCATAAAAAGAAGAGTTAAGCTTATTCAGATAATCTTATAGAGTAGAGGTACAATAGGACAGGTCCATACAAACACCGTTTACACTTTGGTACAAACAATTAGAGGAAAATAATAAATCACCCAAACATGAGTAACTTGCACAAGAAAGTCACTGAACACATCAACCGAGTTCGACTGGTCTCTAGTCCTAACAAGCGAGCACACGACCAGAAAAGGAAGTGAGTTTTCGACTGAATGACAGACTTCTGCTCTTTAACTCCCACCTCTGCTCGAGGATTTTGGTTCTTAAACTGACCAAATTATTTCTATTATAATTTTTAAAGTGTCAGTATTGGTAAATATACGGACGTTGATGGGGTGGTCGCTGAACTGCGCGTATTTCTGAATGAAAGAAAACCAGTACGAGCGAACCCCTGCACCACCTGCTGGTGGAAAAGAGAATCGCAGAATCGCTTAAAAGCAGAACACGATGGCCCTTCATTTTTAGTGTTTCAAGCTTTATCAAAAATAAATTACCCTGACGAACGTGACGTTAAATGCGGTTTACTTAATCTGTACGTCTTTTTTACATGGCCACCACTTTGGGCATGTGTGTGCCCAGAACTGGATGCCAGATCCATTAAAATGCTGCATTTTCGTATTATAAAAATGCTCCCAGTGCTTAAATTTGGACTGGTTACCCTAAATTACTTTTAGCTCTTCCTCTGAGATGTCAGATGGACTTGCCTATGTTTTGGTGCCCATCTTGGACCGAATCTGAATCTTACGATTTGCGTTATACAAGCAGCACTTACTTTTTTAGCATGGCTCCTTTGTGCTTGTGTTCAAACCGCTCCAGTTCGTCCGAGGCCAAGACCATGCCGCTGTCCGTCTGACTGTCCTGCAGAGACCCAACACGCTGCGTCAGTCCTGCACCCTATACTCACCGTTCACTTTATAGCAAGACGCCTCCATATTCCTCTTATTCCTCACATCTTGGTGTCTTTACATTTTGTCTTTTTGTACAAAATAGCAAACAATTTGACACCACAGGACTGGTGGCCTAGCAGTTATGGTACTTGGACTATGGACCAGAAAAGTCCAGGGTTCAAATCCCACCTGCTACTGCTACTATTTGATCCTTGAGCAATATATAAGAATATAAGAATCGTACCGCGTTACAGAAACAAGACCCTAGTTCATTCCTGCACCTTCTAACAACATCTCCCTGTAATAAACCTCTTCTTACTGATGATTTGTTACCCCAGATATGTGCTTTCATATTAAGGTAAAGTCAAAGTCTAAGTCGTACATGGTGTGACTTGTGGGACGTCATCTCAAGTGGCATCTCCTCGAACGTCTTGACCCGCGAGTGGCACGACTTGGAGGGGTTGGCCATGACGCCGCCCGAGAACGGCACGCAGTTATAATATCTGGAAAAGACATAAAACATAAACGTACGTCACGCTGAGACTAAAAAGTCTTACACAGACCACCGTGTAATCAATATATTCCCACACTGGGGTAGCACCTGTCCCACCACTGTAGGGACTTGGGTTCCATCCATCCATCCATACATTATCTTCTGCTTAATCCACACGGGGTCGCAGGCCAGCCGGTGCCCACCCGGCAAGTCTGGGGCAGGAACAACCCTAGACGGGGTGCCAATTCTTTGTACACACACTAAGGGCCACTTTAGAGACACCAATTAACTTAACACGCATGTTTTTGGACTGTGGGAGGAAACCGCAGTAAACCCACATGGGAAAATGAAACACAGACGCACCAGAGACATGAGTGAGCAGCCAGTTAAGCGAGAGAATGTGAACCAGTTTATATACTGGCATTTACAGCTTGGTACCGGATAAGAACAGGAAAGTTCTCCACACAAAAGTCTCTGAACACATCAACCGAGTTCGAACAGTCTCTAGTCTCCGTGGCGTTTATAACATATACATGTATATTTAACATAACATAAATACAGTTCACATTAAACACAGTCAATACATTTTTAGGGGTTATGTTACCTGGCGGGGGCCGCGTTACAGGCCAGTCGTAGCTCCTCCTCCGATGGAGGTCTGGAGGAGGCCTGAGAAAATCCATCGTCTTCTGAACTCTGCGACACGTTAAAGGGAATGTCCTGCAAAAAACGTATAAACATATAAACTCTGCCTACTCCAGACCCTAATGAAGGACCCGTTAATAATTATTATAATTATTATTAATTAATCATTACAGCTTAAACTAAAGGAAGTGCAGACCAGAGGGCAGTAACTCCCTCCATCATTTAGTTATTAGGAGACGAAGTACCGCTGAGGATTATTTACTTAGTTTTACTATTACTACAACTTAACTATTTAATTAACATCTAGGCCACCCATGGAGGTCGGGTCCCTTTTTGAGTCTCGGTCCTCCCAAAATTCCCTCCTTCTAAATTCAGGGATTTTCCCTTGCCACTGTCACCCTAGGCATTTCTGTTTGGGTTTGGTCTTTTAAGATAATATAATACTATAAAGCAGCTTTGTGACAATGCTCCATTGTAAAAAGTGGTATATAAACAAATTTTTTAAAATGTCAAATTTTCTGCTCAACACTGGTGGACAAGTCAGAAAAAAGGAGCACGTTCACCTTTAAAAACACTAGACCTTATTTACTGCTAAAATGGCATTGGGCTCCAAAATCAAAACATCATACCAACTGTGAAGCATGGAGAAGTGCAAACCAGTGGTGAACCAGGGTTTAGGGGACTGAACCGTGAACCAGAAGGTTCCCCTCCATCATGGAAGCACTGCCCTATGCCAACGAGGAAAATTAATTAAGTTTCCACTGCTGGGTCCATGATCAGGGACTGCATCGGTCGTTAGTCACTCTAAATAAATGCATGTGTTAAATGATTAATTGTAAATGTAATTTAATACTTGTACAAAACATAACCAGGATATTGAAGTAGCAGCAGCTTAATCCAAGTTTAGGCCAAAACACACAAGTAAATGAACAACACAATGTGTGTGTGTGTTTTTTGGTACGGCCAAAGTCAAGAGTCCAGACAAAACTGAGATGCTGTGGCCTGACATGACATGGCGGCTTTTCACACAGTAAAAACCGAAACGTTCTCAAATTTCTCCTCACTGTTCCGCAAGTCTGATCAGAAGCTACAGCAAACAGTGCTCGTAAAGGAGACTCCATCAGTTATTAATATAAGCATTTACATACTTTCCCAGATGGAGTATAAATGATTCACCAGTGTCTTTAACAACAACCATGGCAGTATAAATCGCATTTGATTAGACCACATGGAATTTGCCCATAATTCTCAATTCAACCAAAAGCGCCAAGTATGCACAAGAGACGCAGATCTGATCTGATCAATCGTTTGCTTTGACGGCTGAGCTCTTATAAAGTAGATCGAATTACAATAGTAAACATTGTGGCTGTAAACAGGTGGCACCTCAACAACCAATCGATGCTGTGGATTTACGAGCAGAGGCGGGAGTTAAGAGCAGGCCACCACGACCTTGTGGATAATGTTCCTCTTTTTATTTTTGTTGTAAAAGCTGTAAATGGTGTTTGTAAGTGTGTGTGTGTGTGTCTATCCTGTGTTTGCCCCCATCCCACCCCCACCTGTATATTCTGTCTAACCTGCAACTATATAAACAGGTTCACATTCACACGTCTGTTTAACATCGCTATCGGCATCAGTGGCCATTTCAGCTACAAACACACACACGGTTAGATCAGTACTAGTTACACACACACACACACACACACACACACACTCTCTCTCTTCATGCTTTATCTTTATCTACTTACATTGACATATTGCAGCAGCTAAATAATTCTGTGACTACACTTGACCCATACATTAACCTTAATCTAAGTACCCATAAACTAATTATTCACTCTTTTAGTGTCTCAAAAATATTTGAGTAAAGAAAGGGGGGCATCCAGAAACAGTGAATATTTTCCAAAATATTATCATTGGTGGGAAATGTGTTAACCCTAAATAGATCAATTGGCAATGGTAGATAATTAATGCTGCACCTACACCTATGGCTAACCCTAAGTTTAAACTTAAGCAAGCATCTTTAGTCCTCACAAAGTTGTATAGTGTAGACATCTGACAAACACACACACAAAGTCAAGCCATTACAAGAATATTTATTTGTAGATTGATTTCAAATTAAATGCATGTGTCTGCTGGCAAATGGCAGTCACAAATCCATAAATAATGTAGGTTTTCATAGTTCTTAAAGGGTTTTTTTTCCCAAATGGCTTCGAAATTCTCATTAGAATTTGTAAACACAATTTAACTATTACATTTCTTTTTACATTTGCTAATAGGCATGAGCCACAAACAAGTTTACATTTTCAAAACTTTTCCGACATTTCTTTCCACTCAAAATTCATTATATGCACAATTACCAATTACAAATTGCCTCATGCGAGCAAGAGCACCTGTGACATACCCCTCCTTTCAGTTGATTGTTACTGGCTGCAGCTGGACCTTGTTTACTCTGGGTTATTGGCATTTTTCTAAACTTGCTGCTGGTGTATAATCTCATTATTGTCTTGTTTATAATATTTCTTGTTTTTTTCTGGAATTTATTACTTGGAACATTGATCATTTCCTTCCTTTCCTGATCCTTGAATGGCTCTCATGTTTTTATAGATTTTGAGGCATTTTTAGATTTTGAGAAATTCTGGACTAATTATCCTGTGCTCTTAAACTCTGCTCCCTCTTTGTTTATTAACATGTTCTGATTTTTTTTGTTTTCCCAGTTCTAAGTAAATTTTTTGGATCATATGGCTGTTGTCTCCCAGCTCTCACAGTAGCCTTTTGACCTCTGCCACCAATATGGATTTTTTCCACATTTCCAACCTAATCCTTCACCTGAGCTGTGTGCTGTTAAACTCTGTTTTCATTACATTTAATCTGATATTGAGTCCTGGACTGTTTATTCCCACACTGATGGTATACCCTGGCAAGTATGGAGTCTGCAGAGTTTAACCAGCTTGCCTTAGTGTTACAACAGGTAACCTGATTAGGAGAACAGCAGAGACAAATACATTCCGAACATCATGTGTTGGAGTCATTCATTACCAAATTAACTAACATCTGTTTTGGTGTTTAGTTGCTTCAAGTCATTGTCCCATCTCCCATGGTTCAACCAACCCTGAGTCACCCACAAATGTAGTCCCCCGTTCTGCCCAAGACTCCACCAACCAACTAGGGAACCTGAATTGCCTACAGCCATAGGCCCATGTACTTCCTTTTCGCACCAATTCTGTCGACATTTTGAACTGCAACAATTCCCAATTCTTGATTAACAGGCCAATGTAGCCATTGTCAGCCTGCCAGCTGCCTCCCTCATTTGACAACCTAGCTCATTTACCTATCTAAGTACAAAAGCTCAAAGAAAAGTACAAAGTAGGTAGTGTATGACTTGTGAGCATTACTCTCTGTCTCCCTCGGTCACCTGTATACTTATAAAGAAATATATAGTTGGCCACATTGTTTGTGTAACAGTGTTTGTTCTGCCTAGTTCTACAGCTTTAAATACTGGGACTGACTAAGGAATTACTATTAAAGGCATTACTATTAAATTGAACAAGAATTGCACTAGAGTTGTCACAGCTCCAGAGATCCCTGGTTTGGTTCCTGGACCAGACCTATGTAGAATACAGTATGTACGTTAGTTGACGAAAAATTCTTACTAAGAGGTTGGTGATATTTCATTAAACATTTTATATGTAACATATATATTTTATATATATATGTTATATAAAATATACCCCCCCCTCCCCCCACCGGTTCCTACGCCAATGCTGACAACTCTTTTTAGTAAAAAATTCACAAAGCTATCCCTTTTTAGAGTTTAGTTAGGCCCCCACTCTTACCAGCCCCCACTCTTACCTTCACAGAAGATTTATTCAAAATGTTCACCTTTCATCCAGCGTTTTCACCAAACCTTACTTGGTTAGCCTTGATGGACTCTACCACCTGAGTTAAAGTGACTGATTTATCGAACCTTAATACATCTTTGCTCACAAGGTTTGACTGTTCACACAGATGAGCTTCGGCAAATTGACAATGATTTAATAACCCATTTCATATTATCAAGAAAAAATAAGTCTGTCTTATGCTTCCTTACTCCCCAGCTTGCTGGCCCATCATTTAAAAGTATGTATTCCACAACAAGCCAGTTCATTACAGCTCCCTTTCCCAGCCAATCCAGACATAAGTGGCTTCACAACCCTTTCTCTGCCCGTAACAATTCAAGGTGCTGAGCAGAAGCAAATTTATGGCAGTACTTGTGTAAAATGAATAACTTCTAATTGACTGGCTTTACAATGTATTGTGCACCCTTAAGAGAATGTGTCCAAAATTAAACATTCATTTAGGTAAACATGCAAAATGGATGGCCTGTGCTCATTTTAATGACACTGCCCTCTGCTGTATAGTTAATCAACAACCTGGGTTTGAACAGACCTTCAGGCATTGAACTAAATAAAAGTTAGAAGCTTAAAGACAGGTATAAAACAAAAGTGACCTAAATACTTGGCCAACACAAAACACATATCTTGAGACTGAAATACAATTATGGCAAGTACATTAGATAGTTATGGAAAACAAATGGAAAAACCGGACTGAACCTTAAAAATGTTAGACCATTAAAGACTAATCAACAGCAAAATGCAATATCTTAAATATCGGTGTACCAAATAAAAAATAAATAAATAAATATAAACAACATAAAAAGTTAAGAGTTAGAACTTCAAACACTGAAATCAAGCTGTTTATACAATATATTCATAACATATCATTTAACATGAAAACTCTTTTTTTCTGATGTAAAATGTGCTGCAGTTGTGCTGCTGCCTGTATCCCATTCAGAACAACCCTGCAAGAACAGCACTCAAAGGCTTCAAGCTAGAATTAAGTTAAAAACACAAAAACTTGTTTTTTTTTTTTTAACTAACACAACCATACGGCATAAACTCATGGAGATGATTTGTCAGGTTTTTAATTGGCAGACCTGGATAAGGAGCTCTCATACACACAAAATTACAATAACCATGTGCTCTAAAAGGTCAGTGTGAACAATGGCAGTGATATGAAGCAACGCAGTGTACAATGCTTGTGAATAAAATGAAGGTAGCAGCACTGTTGATGCAGTCTGATGAGGAGCTCTGTGAACATGCCCATAATAAATATGATTGATTTTTTTGGGATAGTTCTGGCTCCTGACACCACTCTAAAATATTGAGTATATGCTGAGATATTGTAGACCATGATCCAGACTGCCAGAGCAGTTGCAAATGAGTGTGGGTTATTCCCTTGGGACGTAGAGCCAGGTAAGAAGGCAACCATAATTATTTTAAACCTTTTTGATGGAAGCTAGCTTTTGTAGTTGGTTGGGGCATGAGACTACTGCCAACACAAAGCATTCTTTATTAATGTGCTTTAAAATGCCAACGTACATTACCTTGGCAACAGTAAAGGAGAAAGAAATGGTCAAGTAAAATAAATCTCTCAATTCTGCTGTCCAGTGTTAAAAACTGTGGTGGCCTAGCAGTTAAGGCACTGGACTCTGGATCTGATGGTCCAGGGTTTAAATCCCGCCTCTGCCAAGCTGCCACTGTTGGGACCTTAAGCAAGGTCCTTAACCCACCATTGCTTGAATTGTAAAAACTGTATGAGTTATAAGTCGCTCTGGATAAGGGCGTCTGCTAAATACCGTAAAGGTAAATGTAAATGTAAAATAAGGAGCGATCCTTCTCCATAGGTGCATTCACACTTGAAGAACATTTCTGAGTTCTTAGAACTATTGAATAAAGTGCCCTCCTTTTATTTTAGTGTTCACACAGCAGGAACTGTGGATGATGATAGTTCCTAGAACACCATGTATGAGAACTATTTTAGATAATATTTTAAACTAGGTGCTTTTCTTGGCGCATAGGAACCCTGCGTATAAGCATGCGGTGATTGGTCCAGATGTAAGTGACATTGTTGTAATCAGGGTTTCAATAGGCTGGTGTGTTCAACAGATAACAGATGTTCCCATAGTGGTAAAAACACGTCCTGTCACACACACTGACTGTTTATGCGACCACACCCGGCCAATTACTCGATCACCTTTACCTGTTTTTTTGATTCCACACACCTGTTCCTCATCACGTCACACCCTTCTTAAGCACCTCACTTTCACCTGCTCTCTGCTAAGCTTCTTGGCTCGTCCTTGTTGCTATGCACTCACTACGCCTTTTTGTTTATCACTTTCTTACCGTGTTTTCGACCCGTTGTTTTGTCTATCGACTTCATCTCTGCCTTATCCCTTTTGTTGCTGTCGCTCCCGTTGACCTTCGATTTTTGTCTACCGCTGTTACAATAAACCAGTGTTTTACTGCAACGCTGCGTGTGAGTCCGAGTTTATACCTCTCCGCGTTACACTTCCTTTACTCATGTGAAGTAATAAATTCCAAAGTAATCTGTGTAAAATGGAAAAAAATGCATATTACTAATTATGCAACAAATACTTAGCCTTCCCAAGAGGGGAGGTGTTCCTAGAACAAATGTAAGTAAGTTTGTGGCTGTTGTGAGTTACTTTGATAAAATATTTCTAAATCCCAGTGCAAATATTTCCCTGTGCTGTTCTTAAGAGAACATTATATAACTATTTGATATGAAACCACTTTTTACCGATCTTCTAATGACAATTATGGCTACCATATTTAATCAAGTCTATATAAAGAAAAATTCTAAGTTTCAAACGAATGGAAACCATGTCGTAAATGTATTGCCTATTTTCCTGTGACTATTTTTAAAGCAAAGGGAGGCATCACCCAAAATTAATTCAGTATTCCTGATAAAGTACTTGCTAAGGCTCCATATACACAAACTACATAAAGCCCTAAACCCCAACCCCAGTCTTAAAACCCTAATCTTACAAAGACAGTTGGTATAATATAAATGATAAGTTTTTAATTTAGTTTGTATTCCATTAGCATATTTTTAATGCTAGTATAATCAACACAGAACAGAACATAAAATATTTGCTTGTTTGTTTTACCCCTCTTTTTTCCTGGACATGGTCATAGGCAGTGCATGCCCCATGCAAATATTTTATGTTTTGTTCTGTTCTGTGTTGCTTATAGTAGCATTTTTGGGGTGAGATAAGGGTCGTTGATCCAATATAATAGTTTTAAGATGGTGTCCATGTTCAGAATACAGATAAGACAAAGATAAAGTCCCTCACCCATTACTACAATCATGATTATAACCACCTGTTGAAATCACATCATTATTTATTTTCATTTATTTATTACTAGCTCTAAACTTTCCACATCCCAAATTAAGTTTATATTGTCTGCAATAAAATAAAACTTAAAACATATATAAGGAACAATGCATTTTTAAAATTTTAATTCCATGCCGTCCCAACTTTTTCTCAATTGTAGTTGTAGAAATATTTTCTAGGCCACAAAATCCCTCACTCACTCACTCACTCACTCATTAATTATTCCCTAATCCAATTCAGCGTTGCACTGTTCACATGGCAGAAATACCCCTTGACAGGTAATATGCACGAACGCACACACTAAGACAATTGACCTAGCGGATGTCTTTGGAATGTAGGAGGAAACTCGAGTGCTTAGAGGACACAAGGACATAGGGATAACATGCGCACAATTAATTGATTATTACATTAATTAACAGGGTTGCCATAATAAAATGAAGCACAACACAGTTTTACAGTAACACTGCTAATAAGTTCTCCATTTTGAAATTCAATATAAGGAATTAAAAGGAGCAACTACTGTATATCAAAGCCTCCCAAATTATAATAGATAGATAGATTTAACAGATTCAACTTTGTTGTCATTGTTCAGTACAAGTACTGGGCAACGAAATGCAATTAGCATTTACCATAATTGCAAATAGTGCAAAATATTAAAGTGCAAGTATGAAAAAAACTGTGCAGTTACAAACAGAGTGCAAATACTAGAAGGAACTGTGCAATTACAGATGTTAGATTGAACCAGTGTCTGTAATAAGGGCAGTAGGCAGAAGACTATCCTGATGCAGTGTGGTGTAGTAGATAACTGTGTGTATTGAAGAGTTCAGTAGTGTAATAGATAATGGGAAGAAGCTGTTCCTGAGCCGAGTACTTCTGGCACGGATACTCCTGTATCTCCTACCACAGGGCAAAAGATTACACAGAGTGTGACTTGGGTGAGAAGAGTCCCTGATGATGCTGCATGCTCTATGTAGACAGCACTGGTGGAAAGTAATTGTGTGGCCATAATGTACTGAGTGGTCTTGACCATTTTTTTCAAGACCTTCCTTTCAGCCACAGTGGAGCTTCAATACAACACTGTCATAAAGTTGGTCACAACATTCAATAGTGCAGCAGTAAAAGTGTGTTAGTATGTGGGGGCATAGATGGTCCTTCTTCAGTCTCCTTACAAACTGGAGGTGCTGTTTCCTTGACCAGGCAGGAGGTGTTGAGAGTCCAAGAAAGATTCTCGGGGATGTGGACTCCCAAAAACTTGAAGCTAGAGACTCGTTGTACCTCAGCTCCGTTGATCAGGACAGGAGTGTGTGTTTCTGCTTTTTCTGTAGTCCTGTATTTTCAAGGGTAGTCAATCACTTCGATAAGAGCTACAGATGCTTTCAGACATATCTGAGAGAGGGAGGCCGGTCAGGGAATAATCACCTGACCAGGAATGATGGGGATAAATTCATGACAGTTACAGGTTTAAGATGCCTGCAAACATAATCGTTAAAGTGCATTTATTTAGTCTTAATGTCCACTAGGAAATTACTACCAAAAGTGATACTATTAAAACACTAGTGTAAAAAGTTAACTGTGCCACTGGAATGGAGTGATGGAATCAAACATTTACCTCACATATTACATTTATCTAAACTTTGACACATGGACAGACCTGTTTTCAGAAGTATCTAAATTGGACAAGGATAGACATAGAAAGCAGGCAGTTATCCAAAAAGGTCTCTGATCCAAAGTCTAGCAATGGTTACTTACTATCTTTCTCAACATCATTCATTTTCACACGCTTGATTATGTGGTTTAGCAAACAGGGTGGCTTAGTGTAATCTATAAAACGAACTAAACAGCACAGTGTCTGAACACTATTGTTATTGGGATAAACATCTTTAATAACTGGTATAACATTTTCTTTATAGCAGCTTGGTGTCATTTTGTGCAAGAAGATAAGTTGATAAGTTGTTGATAAGGTAGCTTATTGGCCATGTTTACACTTGTCACATTTCAAAAAAAACCCTCAATACCCTCAGGCTTCAGTCTTGCAAGCTTTAAAGGTTCCTTTCACACAAGTAGTATTAAATAAAATAGTCATTTTATATTGGGTAGGCATATGCCTTAATAATGCCCATCTGATTTATTCTATTTTATTAGTTGCATTTTAATGTTTAGGTATGTAGTTGTGTTTTGTTTTGGACACCTGCAGTGTCTTGTGGGGGTAGAAACAGCAGTTCCCGAGGGCATGGGTTACAATTAAAGGTGGGTCTTGCAATGTAAAGGCCGCATGGCACGTTTACAAGTCCCTGTGATGAACTGGTGCCCTGTTCAGTTAGTATTAAAGGGCCCAAAGTATGACAATAAAATATCCTCAGCACCATTAAACAACAATTACCAGTTTGAACCATTAATACAAGGTGGGATGGAGCCATTTTTTCATGTTGTTTACACCAAATTCTGACCCTACCATGCAAAAGCCACAGCAGAAAATGAGACCACGCAACATTTTTCCATCTTCTGCAGTCCAATTCTGGTAAGCCTGCTAAAATTTTTGCCTCAGTAGCCTGCTCTTAGCTGACAGCAGTCCCGGTGTGGACTTCCACTGCTGTAGCCCATCTGCTATAAAGTTTAATGCGCTGTGTATTCAGAGATGCTCTTCTGCATACCTCAGTTGTAATCAGTGGTTATTTGAGTACCTGTTGCATTTACCTAAGCTCAGACCAGCCTGGCCATGCTCCTATGAGCTATTGTCGGGCATTTTTTCTCAGAAAGCTGCTACTCATTGCATTTTTTCTCTTTTTGGACCATGCTCCGTAAACCCTAGACATGGCTGCAGTGCAAGGTGTGATAAGTGCTGCAAGGTAGGAGGGTGCAGGCCCATTTTTAGCTTTGTAAGCAAGCATCAGAGACTTAAATCTGATGCGAGCAGCTACAGGGAGCCAGTGGAGAGATCGGAGTAGTGGTGTAGTGTATGTGAAATGGGAACATTGAACACAACTCTTGGAGCTGAATTATGGATCAATCGGATTGCGGTCAGAGGAGGCCCT
>JAUZSU010179829.1:0-12630 GCA_034780255.1 Parotocinclus maculicauda | reverse complement strand
CATATATTTAGGGCGGCACAGTGGCTCGGTGGGTAGCACCACTGCCTCACAGCGAGAAGGTCCCGAGTTCAGTCCCAGGGTAAAGCGACCTGGGTCCTTTCTGTGGAGTCTGCATGTCCTACCCGGGTCTGTGTGGGTTTACTCCGGGTACTCCGTTTCCTCCCACAGTCCAAAGACACGCGTGTTAGGTTAATTGGTGTCTCTAAAATTGGCTTAGTGGCCTAAGTGCCCTTAGTGTGTGACCGTGTGCATGACTGTGTGTGTGTCTGTGTGCCCTATGATGAATTGGTGCCTCATCTAGGATTGTTCTTGCCCTTGCACCCAAAGTTGCCGGGTGGGCATGTGACCCAGTGTGCGTAAAGTTTAAGATAATGAATGAATAAACATCTATTTAAGGTCAATGGTCTTGTTCAGTGCTCTTGACGTGGTATATCGGTGTTCATTTCTCATAAAGTTTGCATTTTTCATATACCTAGCATATTCGTAGCATATGCTGGCTATGAATAATACTTTGAGTTCATCACAAAAATAACGCCTAAAAGATCCAGCAAACTATGTACTATTTTTCTGCTGCTAGAAGCACTGCTGGGCACTGAGCAGAACAACATCAAACAGCATGCTGGGTAGAGACCACTAGCTATCCAGGTAACACAACATAGACCACAGCCTAGAAATAGTCTATTAACAGCTGTGTAAAGAACAAAACACAGAAATGTATTATAAAGCAAATAAAATCAGAGAAAAAAGAAGAACTACATTATGAATGCAGTAATTCTCAGGACTGATTTAGAGCAATGATTATTATTAACCCACTGAATTCGGAGTAAATCTTACCGGACCGAAAATACTTCAGCCTTTCTTGAGTAATTGTAGCTTGTACTTTTTACTTTTTAATGGGATACTTACTTTTAGTTTTTAATTTGAGTAAATTGCAAAGGAAAAACTGTGTTTTACTCTAAATCATTTTAAAGTAAATACACTCACCAGCCACTTCATTATGTAAACTGCATGACCTCAAGCACCAGAATCAGGAGTTGTTGGTACCAGATGGGCTGGTCTAAATGTTTCAGAAAATGCTGAGATACTTGAATTTTCATGGACAGCTTTCACTAGGATTTACAGTAAATCGTCAATAAAGAGAAAATATCTACTGAGTGGCAGTTGTCTGGGCAAAATGCCTTGTTGATGCCAGAGGTCAGAGGAGATTGGTGAGACTAGTTCAAGCTGATAGAAAGAGTACCTCAAATAACCAGTCATTACAACCAAGGTAAACAAAAGAGCATCTCAGAATGCACAACATGTCTAACCTTGAAGCAAAAGAGCTTCAGCAGTAGAAGACCTCTCCCGTCAGTCAGGTCTACCGTACCTAATTATTGTTGCTGACCATTTCCATTTCTTCTATACACCATGTCACAAAGCTCAGATCACCTCAAACTGTTGTTTTCTAACATGACAGGGCGCTCACTGTACTCAAATTGCCTCTACAGTTACTGGATCTAAGAATCAGAACACTTTATTAATCCCTGGGGGGGGAAATTGCAGTTTCCACAGATACTTCATTCTTTGTGTAAAATAAAAAATACAAAAGGGAAAAAAGGTAAAGTAATTAAGTAAAATATTATAATTAATTATATAGTAAAAAATATTGCACTGGTGGGTCATGTGAGGTAGAAAATGTTATATGATATGTAATATGATAAAATGTTTGCACATTTTAATTCTAATTACTATATTGCATATTTAAATTGTGTTATTGATCATTGAGTAAGGAGTTACAGAGTTTGATTATACAGTTTGATGGCCAAAGGTAGGAATGACATCCTGTGGTGCTCAGTGGTGCATTTTGGAGAAATTTATTTGGACCATTTTGGAGTGCATTTTGTCCAAAAGAGCACCTTTGGGATGTAGTGAAATGGAAGATTTGCATAATGGTTGCACAGCCAACATATCTGTGGCAACTGTGACACTGGCATTTCAATATGGACAAAAATCTCTTATAAATATTTTCAGCATCTTGTTGAATGTATGCCACAACAAATTAAGGCAGTTCAAATGTTTTAAAGACATAAAATACATAAAACTGAAGGGTTGTCTTTCACCACTTACTTACTGTAAAAATGATTTATTAAAGAGCTTTATTATTAAAATGTGAAACGGTGTCTGGTATACTTATTTTAAATTATGAATACCTACATAATATGCAATGGCTATTTAGTTTTAAAGTTTAGTTTTAGTTTTGGTGAAGAATGTTGTTGTCTTATCTATTGTGTTTCATTTGTGTTTCTGCACGACCGTTTGTATATTAGTCATATTATTAGTCATACAAGGCTTCACAGAGTGTTGTGGTATTAAGACTTGAAGTTGATGCATCATGTGGTTTTGTCAAGCTGCAATACTGCAGGTATTTGTAAAATGCCACAGCTGGTAACCTAGCAATCAGGAATATCTTTCCCTAATAAAGTCAGCGTATACACAATGCAATTCAGACATTAATATCTAAGTGTAAATCATTTTTATATTTAGGGATATTTCTAAACTACTTGTTGTACTGAGGTACTCACAGAATTTAGAAGGGTTTGCTTGCCAATCAGTCAGAATAAACACAGAATATAATATAAAAAAAAAAGTCTTTTAAATAATAAATACATTAGGCGATTTAACACTGAATTTGGATTTACTCTGCCATGGATGAGAATTGAAGGACAAATGAACACTTTTATCTTTTTACATTTTGTCTACGCTGTCATAACCAATGCCTTTATATAATATAATATAAAAGTCTTTGCTTTAGTGGTCTATAAGGTTATATGTTTATAACTGGCTAGCCAGAAAACATAGCTATTGTCATTGTCTGCTGCATGTCGGCTGACTTTTATTTGCTGTTGTTTATGAAAAAACTAAAAGAAACTGGCTCGGACTGAACGCATTAGTTGTTTGAGCTCTTGAATAAATACTGATGCATTATTGGAATTGTAGTGGCTTTAGTGCATTTCTGTAGTGTGTCTTGTAGTTTTGCTCAGCAAATGACTTTGTTTATTTGTATTTATTTCTTATACCCACTACTTTTACTTAAACAAATTTTTTTTACAAGTAAGAGTACTTTTACTTAAATTATATTTGCTATAATTTGATCTCTGCCGTTACTGTTACTCTATGACCATGAAAAATTGGTCCAAATACCAGTATGAATACTCAAGCATTGTGTATTTACAATACTTGCATACACATTATTATTATTATTATTATTTCCTCCCTCTGTTCCTTCCTTTATTTTCCGTTCTTACTTAATACAGTTCAGGGTCACATGGGACCAGGATCCTGCACACACACACACACACACACACACACACACACACACACCAAAATCCACATAAGCCAATCACTATGCCACCATTCAACCCTTATTATTATTATTATTATTATTATTATTTTTTATTATTATTATTATTATTATTATTATTATTATTTCTATTATACTTCAGCAAACTCCTGTTGTTTTAACGTTTTGAATGATAACTTTGCAGTTCTGTTGCTATCTATTTGACATTACAGCTCACATATTGCAGTCAGACAACATAGGGAAGACAAAAGCACGTGGGCAGCAAAACAGCCACATTACGTGTTTTCTGCTGAGCCTGGAATGGTTTTGTAACCTGTTGCGTCGGCATGACTCAATGTTGGGCAGGGCAGATTAAGCATGCCTCGACAGTGGAGGATCTACCAAGACGCTACAACCCCATGCACATTCCCTTCTGTCATAGCCACTGGCTTCAGTATTTCTCACTTCATTTGACTTCGGAAAAAATCAGGTTATTATTTTGTGATTAACAAGAGACAAGTCTGAACAAAAATTAAGTCACTATTTGTACACTGCAGCAGCATGGGAGAACGAGAGAGTGTCCTAACAAGCGTATACTTACTGCTTCTTAACCTGTTAAATCCACAAGAATGTGCCTCATATATACTGAATACAAGAGCATGTAGGTATAATGCATCAAATCCAAATTCTGCCAACATGAGGGATAAAGAACCAATTTACACCAATTTACTGTTCCTTTACTGCAATAGATAATTGTGTCTTTTGACCCACCCAGTATATATATATATATATATATATATATATGTGTGTGTGTGTGTTGATATGATGAATCAAAAGACACAGGACACCCTTTTTTGTTGTTTAGCAAATCAAAAAATACCAAAATTGTCTCAGAAATTGAATTGATTGCCCCAATCAGATTTGCAATATCTCAAAAAGTTGTGGTTGAAAAGTTCAGAAAGTTCACAACTTTTGTTGTTGCCTGTGCATTTTGACTTACCCTGTAAACATAACAAAAAGCAAAAAAAAAACTGTATATATATTTGTGTCTGAGTGTGTGTGTGTGTGTGTGTGTGTGTGTGTGGAGGTAGAGTCAAAAAACATCTTGTATATAGTAAAATAAGCCTGTGGCTATAGAGGGAGCGCTTCAGCAGTGCAGCCTGCCAGACGCACACACAGACAAAGAGGCAGACAGGAAGGCAGACTGACAATTTGAATATGGTAAGTACACGCAGACAAATAAACAAAAATACAAAAATACAAAATAAAGACACAGACAGACAGACACTTCTACTTTTAGTCACTCACTTAGTTTCCATACCTGTTCCAATTCAGGGTTATAGGAAGTATATATCCTTGCTCATGTCATGAATATGCCATTGATGCTGATGTGATATTTCATTAAACACCTAAAAATTAAGCTACCTAACAAACGATGTTTCTTTTTTCAAATGAAAGTTACTGTTTCTATTTTGTATGTAACAATTTCTTTGATGAGTGTTTTCTCTCATAATAAAAAAAGTTTGATCTTTCTGTGGAGACATCTCTTCTCACAATGCCATATAAACTTCTTTCTCTTTTTCTCTCTCTCGTACACACTAACACATACACTTCCCAGTGGTATTCTCCAGCTGTAGACTGGAAACATGTGGGTTTGACAAAAAAATATGATAATGAGACAAAAGAACAACATTTCAGCTTTTATTTTAATGTATTTATATCTGGATCTGATACACAGTTCAGATAATAGCACCTCTTGTCCAAACCCACCCATATTTCTTGTAAGCAAAAGTATTGGAACATGAGGTGTGTTTTGTTGTCCAAGTGTGTCCTGTTACATTGATTATTCAAACAATAAATAGCCTGAATGTCTATGCCCAGTTTGAGAATCGGGTTTCACCTGAGCAAACTGTGCATTTATAGTTAGAGGAGTAACTAACATGAAAACTAGAGAGCTCTCAATGGGTAAAAAAGAAGCTATTATGAAACTGAGACAAGATAAAAAATAAATAAAAGCCATTGCACAAATACTGACCACAGGTACTCAATGGGATTGAGATCTGGGGAGTTTCCTGGTCATGGACACAACATTTCAATGTTTTGTTCACTGAGCTTCTTGGTTATAATTTTTTCCTTCTGACATGGTGCTCCATCATGCTGGAAAAACCATTGTTCATCTCAAAATTACTTCTCGGGAGAAGTTCCTCTTGGAGAATGTTGTCATACCCAATTTATGGCAGATTCCTTAGTCATGGCAGTGTTCTTGGGCAAAATGTTTAGGGAACCCACTCCCCTGAATGAGACGGAACCCCACGCATAAATATTCTCAGAATGCTTCACTGTTGGCATGATGCAGAACTCATGGGAGTGCTCACCTTTTCTTCTCTGTACAATCATTTTTTCAGATATCCCAAACAGTCTGAAGGGGACTTCATAAGAGAAAATAACATTATCCTGGTCCACTAAGGTCCAATCCCAGTACTTCCTTCAGAATGCCAGTCTGTCCTTGATGTTTTTCTTGGAGAGAAGTGGCTTCTTTTCTGCCCCTTTTGACACCAAGCTATCCTCCAAAATCCTTTGTCTTGAGCACTGCACTGTTGGTGACCTGATCTCAGAGCTGCGTCCTCTTTAGGAGATGGTCCTGACGCTTGCTTGACTTTCTTGGGTGCCCCAAAGCCTTCTTCTCTGCAATTCAATTAGTCTCCATGAAGTTCTATAGCATGATTCGATAAATGATTGATCAGGGTGTTATCTTACAAGCAGCAATGTCCAATGTTAAACTCCTTTGGTGCAATGCAAGGATGACTTTATGTTTCCTTGGCACCCTGGTTAATAGCAGAAAACTTAAAAGCACCATTTCTCTTTTAAAGTAACCAGTCTGCTCTTCTAATCAGCATGACAAAGTGATGTCGGCTGTCTTGTCCTAAATAACCAACCTTTTCTCCTGAGCTAATGAGGTCATCAGTGAAATGATGTTAGCAAGCAGGAAATATTTGTGGCAATTCATTGCATTTCTTCTAATCCCTCTTCAAAATCTGAGTTAATAAATTGTCACCATAAAAACACAGGTACACACACAGGTAGATGTAGCTGCACTTTACATACAGACATACAGACAGACAGACAGAACCACACTGCTGTGTGTCACGTTTAGATCACAGCCCACCAGCTGAGCCCATCTGAAGTAAATACGTGCCCTGATTCATTATAGAAAAGGCCGGGGTTATGAGGCTCAAGCTTCAAGGCATTTAAAGATTCAAAATAAACACCAAACACAATTAAGAAGTGTAAAGCTAATCTCCGGACTCTCAGATGACTTGAAAAATCATTGATAAATGAAAGCATGGCAGAGTAAAGGTAAAGGTATCTCATTAGGCTTGGAACGTACAATGCATTTGTTCCAGGTCACCTATGAATCTCCATTACCTAGAACAAGAAGCCTGAATGTAATTACGGCCCACAAATATTGATTAATACACTGTGTACATTGCAAATGGATAACGGCAGACAAGGACTCAAGCCAAGGTTTATTTACGTCTGTTATGCTTTTATTTGCTGTTTGTTATGCAAATGGGGCCTAATCATTTTTTACCCTTGAAACGTACTTCTAAGCAGCATTATTCCAAATCTTTTATTATTTCATATCTCTCATTATCAACAACAAACTTGCTTTAAGGTGCCTCACACGAACAGCGCTGTTTTTGATTGACCATAATTAGGACAATTTTAAGATAAATGGCCTCACTTTGTTAACGTGGAAAAAGTGACAGCGGCATGTCCCTTTAAACTTACTGAGGCAATCCAATACTGTTAGTAATGGATTAAACTGGCACTAGCCTAGTGCCTATTAATGATCATTTGAATATTTATTTAGGGAAATTGCTCATTAGCATGCACCTTGAGGCTACATAAGGCAGCTTCAGTCTCGCCGTAGATTGCTTTGTACATAACAGCGAAAGGTAAATTAGTTACGGAGGAGGAATTTGTTGGGGAAAAAAAAAAATCTGATGGGGAATTAGCATTATTAGAATTTTTTCTGACCTAGATTTCGCAGCTGCGATCGTAGCTTCACATTGGTTTATTGTTTTCATGGCATCTGGTAATGAGGCCCTTTTGTTTGAAATGGGATTATCTGTAGTGGTCATGTGGGGATGACAGTTTGCATAAGCGAGGCTCTACACGGATCATCGACGGCTCCTCATCAAAGTCCTCCAACAGCATTTAGAGCAATCAGTAATGTCTCAGCTGTGAGATCAGGATGCTGTGGGTTCCAACCCCCTTAATGCTCAACTCTAACCTATATTCTTGTAAATTGCTGGTTAAAAGTATGTGCCCAATATAGAAAAAAATCCACCAGGGTGAGCTTAGAGCTTTCAATGCATATGATAATTATAAATTAGAAATCTCATTAATTTCCAGTTCAGAATTAATTGGAGGGCTTTGTGCAGCTCATTCACTGTCTCAGCAGAGGAAAATATATTGTGTAGCATAGCAGTCTTTAAGTAAGTGCTGTCTCATGGACCTTGTTGTCCTATAGCGGTGGACCAAATAAAAGGGTTCTGACAAAATGGGACAAAAAAGTAACAAATAAGCTGCAGTCTACAGTCAGCTACAAACTACAAACTGCTATTTATCGGTATACTAGGTATACCTAATTAAATGGTCAGTATTTATGAATGCTTGTTAATATAATAGGTTCTATGGTGCTACACAGCTCCATGACCCCAGGTTCAGTCTTCAGCTCTAAATACCATGTATACTCTTAAATATCAGCACCATGAGAAGAAGAAAGAGGATTCTTTTATTGTCATTAGAATTTTGTACTGGTGGTTTGGTTGGGTAGCACCGCTACCTCACAGCAAGAAGGTTCCGGGTTTAATCCCAGGGTGGAGCAGCCTGGGTCTTTTCTGTGTGGAGTCTGCATGTTCTCCCCATGTCTGCGTGGGTTTACTGCGGGTACTCCGGCTTTCTCCCACAATCGAAAGACGTGTGCTAGGTTAATTGGTGTCTCTAAAGTGCCCTTAGTTTGTGACCGTGTGTGTGTGTGTGTCTTACAATGGATTGGCACTCCATCTGGGGTTGTTCCTGCCTTGCCAGGAGGGCACAGGCTGGCCCGTGACCCCGTGTAGATTAAGAAGATAATAGATTAACAATTGTACAACAAAATTCAGTGCAACACTCTCCAAGAAAAAATGTAAGTAAATATTGACATCACTCAATAGTTTAAATGACAGTAAATACAATATTAATAGTTTATGAGAACATGTTTAAAATGTACAGAGCGTGCACAGAGTGTACAAGAAAACAGTCTTTTGGGATGGGCGTCTAAAAAGTTAATGGCTTTTTGTGTAAAGTGGCTGTACACATCGGCAAAAGATATGCAGAATGTCCAATTTGTGAGGAGGGTATGAGAGGTGATATCAGTTTGATGTGATGGAGGCCACCGCTCTAGGGAAGAAGCTTTTTCTTTTGTCTGTTTGTGTGTGCGCGGAAAGCCCTGTACCTTCTGCCAGATGTTAGCAGGTCAAACAAGTGGTATCCAGGGTGTGTTGTGTCCCTGCTGATGCTGCCAGCCTTCTTCTGTAATCGGCTGTCATAGATGCTGTCCAGGTTGGGGAGTTCAGTCCCAATTATCCGTTCTGCCACTCTGACCACGTGATGCAGATACTTTCTCTCTGAGACAGTGTGGCCGGAGTACCACGCGATCATGCAGTGAGAAAAGATGCTCTCAATGGTGCTGCGGTCGAAGTTCACCAGGAATGTTCGAGGGAGTTGATCCTGGCTCAGCTTTCTCATGAGGTTGCGCTTTTGTTGCTGTTATATACAGTTTTCACAGTGCCATATATAATGTAGAAGTGCTAAATATTTCAAAAGGAAATAGCCCTTAATGAAATATCCCCTAATGTTTTTGAGCAGTGTTGTGAGTGTTTACAGAAGGGTTATGACTAAGGGCATACTCGCATTAAGCACTCCGTACCGTGCCTGAGCATGTTGACCATTAAATTATGGGTTGTTTGAATAGTGTGATCTCTCCATAATGTGCCAGGGTGCAGTATGATGAATCGTGCTCAGGCACGATTAGTTAAATTTGGGCACAATAAGCATGTAAATGTGCTACATGTAAACAAGTGGAGATTAGATTCTACATATCCTTGTAAAAAAACTTTGTTATTTGGGAAAGTATAGCAGTGGGGGACTCGCTCAACTAGCTCTAATACAGAAGATGTTTCAGTCGAAAGTAATTAATGCCAAGAAAAGGGCCATGATAATATCCCATGTGGCTACTTAAAATTACCCATAGGTGTGAATGAACTGTGTGTGGACTGGTTGTCTATCCAGTTTGTATGGGATATGCTAAATATGTAAAATGACATGCTTAAATGTAAAGCAACAGTTGCTGGAAGTCATAGTGGAAAGTTTGTTGGATGTCCTAATATGCTTAAAGCAATGTGTCACCAATCAACAACAGAGGAGTGCCTACCTTTAATAGTGCTGACTCATCCCACCAGACGGCTGAAGGCATAGTAAATCCATGATGACAAAGCATCACTAATAGTTTCCATGAAATATTATGATGGTTTATAATAATGGTAACCACTATATACAGTGATATAACAGTGACACAGTGATAAAACATTAGTCATGGACTCAGTCAACCATGGGGTATAACATATAGTTTATAATTAAGGACAATTAAGAGCTCACTATCCATTACCATATCACCAATAGTCTGAATGTGCTTACTACAAGATATATACAATACATTAGAAAAGTCTTCAGACCCTTTCACTTTTTTATGTTGAGGTTTTGTGCTAAAATTATGTATTTCTTAATTCAAGTTTTCATCCATCAATCTCAACTCAATACCAAATAATGACAAAGTAAAACATTTTTTACAAATGCATTGAAAACAATAGCTCTGGGGGCCTGCAATTTCCCTTAATCACCTTCAAAGTGTCTCGAAACCTTGACCGGAGTCCACCTGCTGTAAATTCAGTTGATTAGATATGATTTGAAAAGACCCAAGTATATATAATAATAGGATAATGCATATTAGAGCAAACCTCATACATTGAGGGGAAAAGAACTGCCTGTAGAGACGGGATTATGTAGGCACAGATCAACCAGGACTCTTTCTAGAGCTGGCTGCCCCACCAAATTAAGTAAATGGGGGAGAAGGTAAGAGCGAGGTGACCAAGGAAAACGAGATTATAAGAAGGTAAGGGGCGAGACCAAGAGCCCAGTGGCCACTCTGGCTGTGCTCCAAAAATCCTGTGTGCAGATGGGGGAAGCATTTAGAGGTCAGCCATCAGTGCCGCATTCCACCAATCTGACCTGCATGGCACAGTGGCCAGACAGAAGCTTTTCCAATGACAAATGAAAGTCTGTCTGGAGTCTTTCTCCCAGGCCAAGAGAAACAAGATTTGCTGGTATAATGAAATCAATATTTCACTTTTTGAACACCAGCCCAAAACCATCCCTACAATGAAGCATGGTGGTGGCTGCATTGTGCTGTGATGGCGTTTTTCAGTGGCGGGGACAGGGAGACTGGTGCAAAGTAAAGAGGTAATTTATTAAAACCTGATCCGTAGTGCTTGGGTCCTCAGACTGGGCCTAAGGTTCACTTTCAAACAAGACAGCGACACTAAGCGTACAGATCCTAGGGACAACTCTGCAAATACCCTTTTGTGGAAGAGTCCTAACTTGAACCAAATACATCTCTGGAGAGACCTAAAATGGCTTTCTACCAACATTGTCCATCCAACCTGGCAGAACTTGAAAGGATCTGCAGAGAAGAATCTTCCAGAAACCCGCAGTCTCTCATAGGGTTAGTTGCTGGTTGCTTTGATCCATAGGATAATGCCCTGTCTGGCTTTTTCTTTCTCACACAGCCAATCATGTCTCCCATGATGCCCATTCCAGCTGCAAGGAACATTTGAGACTCAATCCTAGGTCACTGTGGTGATGGGCTCATACACTGCTCACAAAAATATGGGGGCATTTCAAAATGAAAATTAAGCATTTAAAAAAAAAGCATTTGATTTGAATTTGAAAACAAGATAATCAGAAAAGTGAATGAAAATTCAAAGAAAGTTGTTCGATTAGGCATTTGAGATGCAAACTCACTTATTGTAATTGAGTAGTTAGTGACATTCACAGGGGTGAACAGAAGAATGTCATACTTTGCCACACATTGACTGTTCAGTAGAGTGTATGGTCACCCAATACTGGCAAAACACACCAACAGCAATGGGGAAGGGGCAGGATCAGATAGTCCAATAGTTCTTGTGGGATCCTCTTTGTATTCATTTTGAATTATCCCTTAATTTTGTATTGTGTCTATTAGATGATTAGTGGCCACCCAAATGCCATTTTATCCAATCAAGGTTTATATAAACAATATTCCTTCTAAATGGCAAGTGATCTTGTCAGTGATTTCTTCAGAGTGTCTAACTGCTTAGAGGAATAAACTAAAAGAGGGAGGCCTCTGCCTGTGCATGCTGCTTTCAGTCTGCATATTTTACGCTATGTTTATTTGCTGGCAGTTAGAACTTGGACAGCATTACCTCATCAGCAGGCAATGACATGTGCTTCTTTTCCCTGGGATACTTTGAGAACTTCCAGGAATGTTTTATTTATATATTTATTATTTTGTCTTAAAATTGTCCTTACCTACTAGCTTGTACTGAGAGAATGAGTGAACATCATGATGAACCTAAAATCTTATGAATGGCAGTGTTGCATTCCTAAATGGCCCTAACTGGGAGGGTACTAAGAGGGAAGAACAACCCACTGGCCAGCCAGGGTGGAGCCTTTGAGGTCCCTTAAGGGAAAAAACACCCAGAGACTTAATAGCCACCAGAAGCAGCAGACAGAGAGGGAGGGAGAAAGGGAGAGGGAGGCACACATTGGGCCTGTATAAGCACTCCAAGGCAATTTTAGGTCTTTTTATAGTTCAGTAATGCAGCTCAAGAGGGCATGCAGACGATTCAGTATTGTAGTGAGATTGTTGTGTCAGACCAACACCTAACATGCATTTGTTGGTGTAATGACTGGTCTGTTTAAATTAGGAGATATTTCATTATTTATTATTTAATTTTGAAATATGTCCTATTTTTTGTGAGTAGTATATTATTCCAATACTCTTACAAACAAACAGTGGTGGCACACTGGTCCAAGTGGTTAGCATGGTCTAACAGGTAAGGGCTAACAGCTCCACAGTTTGATCTGGTTCGATCCTGACCCTGGGATCTGACTGTGTGGAGTTTGTAGGTACTGTCTGTGTCCATGTGGGTTTACTCTGGTTGGTA
>JAUZSU010179818.1:0-12630 GCA_034780255.1 Parotocinclus maculicauda | reverse complement strand
AAAGGTCACTATGTGATGACTAGTGACTAGTCAGAAGGTGTTTCTAGGCCACTGGGGCACACAAAACTTAGAGGGGCACAGCTGTACCCCTCTGCTTGCCAATAAGTCATAGGGGCACAACCGTGCATACTAAACTGTTTAACACTAAAAATGTCTCAAAAGTCTGTTTACCACTAAGTAGATTAAGTGATTTAACACTAAATGAGAGCTTCTAGCCATCAATGTGAAAATGAAGAACAAATTAACTAAATTAAACCAAATTAAATTTTTGGTTTATGGTAATATAACTGTTTAATAACCTAGTTTAATAAACACTGTTGCTTAAGTGGTATAGTATGTAATTTTGGTAGGTTTTACTGTTTTACTATGAGCTATCATTACCTTTCTTTTTAATTATTCCTGTTGTCTTTTCCTTAAAAAAAACGACTGAAAGCATTAGTCACCCAAGCTTTTGGAAAGATGCTGGAGCATCATGGGAAATGTGCTTCCTGTAGTTCTGCTCAGAAATCCAGCATAACATTGACTTTTTACTGCAGTAACCCAGTAAAATGAACCATCAACTTTAACTGAAGATCACAACCTGTTTAACTGGTCAGCCAATTTGTAATAAATCCAGAAAAATCCAGAAGAAAGAGCCATACTATCATACCCGGTAAGTTACCATAGCAAAGTGCATTTTTGCTTGCAGTGTTATTGGTTTGCGTTTTTTGTCCGTGTTACATGATCTGTATGCACTGTTGTGAGAATCGTCTTTTTCTGAAAGGCAGTTTTCGCTCTCCCCTGTACAGCAGCTGTGTGTTTGCTCTGGGCGATGTAATGGCTGTCCCCATATTTCCCAGCACGAGTGTGTGTGGTACAGACTACGTAGTGGAGTAGGAAACGTATTTGCCTTAGTGCAGCAGACGAGCAGTGTGTACTCTGCAGTGTGTGACGTTAGTTTAGCATGTGTAAGCTATGAGCTGTCCGTGCTCCTTATGAAGTGAAGGCTCTATGCTTGTACGATCTTCACATGGTCGGCCATTTCTTCCGCCTGGCTAAGATATGCAGCCTTTAGAAGCTGCGTTTTTTAGTTTTAGTTTTGGAATAGTGAGTTGGTGAAGTACTTAGAGAAACGTCTCATGATCAATCTCAAAGCTCTTACTCTGGTCAATTTCACCGTAATGTGTGCATCTGCTTTTAAGGTGATATTATAAATAAAGGAAAAAATGTAATATATCTTTATAGGTAGTTTTGTAGTAGTATTCATTTGAATTGTATATGTATATAGCACTATTGTATTGCTATAGATGTATTATTATACTTTGCTAGTTCCAATATTTATTTATATTTATAGTAAATTAATTTTATATTATATATAAATGCTTAATTATTTTAAACTTTCATGTAGTAGTAGTGTATACCATCGAAAGTAATAAAAAATGTTACTTGCCATTTGCTGTCTATAGACAGAAGGTTAACAGTGTACAGTATATTATAGATTTTAAATACTATGTGAACGGTAAGTCAACAGTAATACATTTGCATGGAATTTACAGTGAAATTACTGGGTATGATCAAGAGGACAAAAGGTAGGTCACTAAATGCATTTGGAATGTGGGAGGCTGGCCTGGCACAACGAGGGCCACTGCCAGTCACACCACCTCAATTTTCTACATAACCCTTCAAATAATGTTTACTCATATGCACATTTATAAAATTTATTCCAAGCAGTTAACAGTAAATGTGCTCTAATAAAAATATGATCAATTTGAAAATTGCTGTGCCATGAAATTACCCAGCTAACAATGTATGTACCAGCAATAGCATGAACATTTTCCAAAATAAAAGTTTGTTATTTAAAAAAATCCCCCATTTAATCATGACCTTGGGTTCCACCTGTGTGGAGTTTGCATGTCCTCCCAGTGTCTCAGTGGGTTTACTCCAGATACTCTGGTTTCTTCCCATATGAGCATGCGTGTGTGTTAGGTTAATGTGTGTGTGTGTGTGAGTGTGCCCCACGATTCTGGCTAGGCACAGACTTTTCTGCGACCCAGACTAGGATTAAGCAGAAAAGACAATGGATGAATTTATTAATGTAAAGAATCCTTATGAAAATATTTAATTATATAAAGCATTTTACATAACCATTGTGTAAACTTGTATTCTTGTAAGTTAGGTAGCTACAATTTGATCAACCATAGCATATCCTGCACTTGGAAAGCAGCTTGAAGCTTAGCTTATACTTACCCGGCACTGCAAATATAAAAGATATCAAAAAGGGAGCAATCATTTTGCAATAACCGCGAGTGTAAGCTTGTGTACATGTATTTGTTGCCCATATTTTTTGCACCACTCTCCTCATTAGTATGCCATGCAGGTGAACTGAGTTTCTGACCCCCGGCTCCACCACAAATGAAGTACCTGGAGCTTAAGGATGACCACACACACGCACACACACACACACACACACACACACACACACACACAAACACACACACCTCTTATATAAAACACTAATTTTAAATCTTTTTATTATGGGCAAGCTGTAGCCACCAATGATAATTTACTATCAGTAAACTGACATAATAAAAAACATTAGACAATTTTCTCAATTTTCCCCAGGATACAATTCGATCAATTTAGTCATCTCACAGAGTTATCGAATAAGCAATTATATCCCAGAGTAGGTTCGTTCTCGCGCTCTCGTTTCTGAAGTTGCTCTGCTTATTTGACTTTCCTTAATTGACTTTGCACTAAATTCTCCTGGCCAAGTACTTCCTCTCGTAGCTGACAGACAGGAAGCGTGGGGAGAACGCCTGCACTGTTGCTGCTTTCCAGTTACTCTCTTTCTCTCTCTTCAGCAGCAGTTTGAGTGAATGTTGATCCTGGCTGGGTGTCCTCAGTGGCAGTGTTATATTCTGCACTGGGCCTCTCGGCAACCCCTTTGGCCCCGAGGCCCTTTGAAGCCCCGGCCCGTGCTGAGGTCTGCTGATGGCAATGAGGAAATTCACAGGAACAACTCGAAGGGGTCTGTGTTTATTCAGCTTTCTTTAATGAGGAGAGAGAGAGAGATTATCGCTAGCTTGGATCACTCCCAAAAAGTAGAGATGGCGAGTTAAAAAAAAGAAGAAGAAAGAAATGAAAGAGAAATGGCTGCTTCAGATGTTGCTCCTACCTCTGCCCACTGTGACAGATTTTAGAAGGGGAGATAAATGGCATTGAGGAAGCATACCACTTTCTCAGTCACAGGAATGAACCCTGTGTCAGTCAGCCCAGCAGGCTGCACCAACCTCCGCTCTGCTTGGCTTTTTTATTCATTTATGCTGTCCTAAGAGAAAGAGGAGTTTCTTGACTCAGTAATGCAAGCTCTAATGTGTTATACTTGCAGTGTTTTACACAACATTTTAAGTCTTGCTTAAGCAGAGGGGTAGCAGCAGCAGCATAAGCTGGCATAAAATGTTACCAGGGCCAAGACCTGAAGCCAAGGCCTTTGAGTGAGCCACTTCTAGGTTCATACAGAGCCAAACCTTAGAGTTTATGTGATTGTAGGCTCTCCCAGGTACATAAGTATTTCTCAGAAAAAACAGTTTCTATAGGCTAGTAATTAAGTATTTGGTGTGACCTCCCCTAAATACTAGGGCAACAGCAGCATCGGGTAGCTTTATCAGGATGCCAAGGTGACCCCTTTGCAGTCCAAATAAGCTTTTTAGAAGGGCAGCAGCCAAAAAATCACTTTTTTTCTAATGGAAAACATGGTGAAAAGGATAAGATATGATAAAGCTTATAAAGACTGGAACAAAGATCAATGGAAAAGAGTATTATGGAGTGACGAATCCTAGTTTGACATTTTTGGGTCCAATCGTTGACAGTATAGTCATTATACCACTGCTAAAACAATAAATCTAATGGTAACCCAAGATTGCATAGTATATGTTCATATACATCTCACCATACCATCACAGATAAGGTGTGCTTCCATTACAAGAACCTGCTCAAGAACCCATGAATCAATCACCAGGAATAGAGTAGTGACTCTTCTGTGGATCCATAACTGAGGCTTGTCACTGAATATCTGTAACTGATCAAATGCAGGATGACATAATAAACATGTCATGCATGTGGGGCATCCTTGCTGTAGTGAAATACAGTCCCAGTGCCCCAGCACAAGGATTTCTGCGGCTTGGAAGGCTTCTGGCTAGGCTGAAACTCAAGGACACACAGACAGAACTAGAACTCAGTACTGACCCTTAGAGCCATTAACCCCAGACACAAATAGAACTAAGATCTTTAATTTGGATGAACAGGGCAGGCTTAATATTAAGTGAAGGGTGATGAAGCAGTGTTCCTCAGGTTCATATCTTGCTTTTAAGAACTGCCAGTTTTGCAGGGTACAAGGAATCATTCAATCAAGTATCAAGGAAGTCACCCTGGTTCAGAGTTCTGTCTGTGTCTGAGGTTACTGACTGCCAGCAGCTTATGTGGTTCTCTGTTAGAGTGTTCTATAGTTTCAACCCCACTAAAGGGTTTTCTGGGTTCCTCATGTCACAGGGCTGGACCGGTAATGCCACAGATCAGGCGCGCCCCATGTGTGTGACAATCAAAATCAGTGAAAATCTGGTCAAATTCTAGTGAGCTATTTTTAACAGGCGACTACAAACCCTTTTTTTTATATACAACCACTGCAAACCATCTCTGGTTTGTACTATTTGTAGTTTTTTGTTTGTATTGTTGGAGTGGAACTGAAAAATTTAGTTGCATTCTGTGAATTCCTAATAAAAACATATTTGCAGCAATGGCAAAGAGCATTGTTCTCTGTAAATGGCAATTGGTCAATTTAAAGAAGATGCAATGTTTTCAGACCTCAATTGAACATGTATCTTGTACTTTTCCTTAATATTTAATATTGTACAATTTCCTTAATTTGTTCATGTGATCACCTAATTAGTACCTCATTAAATAGACCAAGATAATTTTTTTCTAGATCTGTAGTAGTGGCAAGAAGAAATTCACAATGCTCTTATTTTTACACAAGTACGAAAATGTAGCAAGGTGCCTTTTGTAGTTGGACAGTTCTCATGCCGATGAGAAAACAGCTTCAAAGTGTGTAAACGGTCTTTGTGAAATGTTCTTTAAGTATCTCAGAAGGTTCCAAAACCATTGGTGGAGTCACACCTATAGTGAGCAGCGCAGTCAGGGCAGACCTGATAAACAGCCATGTCTATTGTCTAGACATATGACTGAGGGCTGATCATGCAGCTTGCACTAATGCAGGTCAAAGGTCAGGCACTATGGCCCTGAGACACATGGCTTACATGCTGGGCAAAGCCCATCACCTCAGGCTGTAGCTTTTCTCAGTGCAGGGACATGACACTGTTTAATTCGAGGTGCACACAAGGTGGTGCTTCATAATCCAAGCCAGTATGCTGACCCCAGTCACTCAGTCTGACCTCTGCCCTCCAGCCCATGGCTCTGGGTTCAAGGCTAGGCCAGTAGAGTGAGTCATGAGTGTGAAGGAACAGCCATATGGCTGTAGAACAAAGCCAAGCATCAATGACTACTAATGAAGAGAGAATGACAGAGCACACAGGCGTGTCATGAAAAAAGAAATGCATATGATGCTTGTAGTGTGTGTGCGTGTGTGCATGTGTGTGTGTGTACATTTTCCAGAAACATGTTGCCAACACACTTTCCCTCTACATCTGGCTTCCTTTTGAGAGCACAAGCCTGTTGGTTTACAACCACTTCAGAGCTATAAAACTCAACTTGACTGAATTAATGAATTAAACAAAACGAACAGGGAAAAAAAAACCATTTCATTGGTGTTGATTAGCAAAACCACTAACTGTAGATACGTAATTATCTTAGATCACCTCAACATCTGCTTTGTACGTTTAATGTGTTTAGAAAATTCTCATAAAAAGTGTCCTATTTATGTGATAATTAACTTGTTCACATTAAAAAACAGTGGGATATCGATATAAAGTCTGCCGGCCTTTAAGACAAGCATTAGACATAAGACATTAAATTATGAGGTCTCATTAAAAAAAGATGTGGACATTCTGCCCCTTCTCATTATACACACTTTTAATCATGTTGGGAAATGCTCTATTGCAGACAGAAGCCTGCTTCATTTATATTTATATTATATTATGCTGACAGCTGTACAACAATTAGAAAGAAACACTATGTTAATTCTATTTTAGGATGCATCTAACCTGATGACAGTGTGAAAAGACCCAGACATAAATGTTTCTTCACAGTAAGTGACAGAGCCCAGTAATGGCATATGGCAGACTGCTCTAGTGTGCGAGATCAATACTGTTACGAGTCCCTCATGGTTTACTGTTGGCCCTACAAGTCTTACACCAGTGCTCAAAAGTTCAGAATCACAGAGGCACTAATTTACTCCCAAAATAATGATGTTATTCACTTTTAAGTGTCTTTTATATAAGATTCTGTATGTGTATTTAACCTAACAGCTTACCTAGGAAGGAACCTTTGATTCCATGGCAGCTCTGTATGTTAAGTTTTTATCTTAAGTTAAACATTTGGTTTGATTTAGGTGGGAAACTACACCAAAATTATGCACAATTAAGTGTTTTTTGTTGATTTTATAAAGTGTTTTAATTAATTTATTTGCTTATTTTTGCAATGTTGTATTGGTACTGTCGGTTAACGAGCATATTGCGTTGTGTAAAACAGGATGTTGACTGAAATGACCATTGACTAGTCACACAGTTTTTATGCTGCTGTAATAAAAACACAAAGGTTATTTTCACAAGAAAACTGTATGTAAATGTGTCAGAGATGCCACTGAAAACACAACAGGAACGCTACCATCTACACAACATACCTATTAGCATCACAACCCTAGACCGTTATGCCCATGTAAAAACCCATGTATGAATGTTCACAATATAAAAATATAAAAAATATATTTAAGAGAATTGTATGATTTTTGATAGTTTGGTTTCTTTGGTATGAAATTAAATTCATTCATTAATGGACAATCACCCAGATGATACAGAGAACAGTTTATACTTTTAGGTTAGAGAGAATATACAGGATATGTTGGGACCAAAAAAATGAAAAAAAAACAAATACACTTAAAAAAACCATTTACAGCTTGTTACAAATAAGTAGTAATCAAATGCACAAACAAGTTTAAAATTAATGAAATATCCCCTAATTTCTGTGAGCAGTGTATATTCATGTGACCAGCGGCAACATCCCGAATTAAAATACAAATGGTTGTTTCCTATTTTATTATCTCAGATTGATTTCCTATATTAATATTTCTTATTCATTTTGTCATTTTTATGACATTGATCGTATGGATGTTAAACGGTGCATATCTGTATTACACAATAATATTCTGTGACTGTCCTACAATGTGACCAGTTTATTATTCTTGTCAAGCAAAACAATACTGTTTTGGGAAGGGTTAGTACATTGCTTCATTTTGGAATGAATTAATAACTTTGATTGGCCATTTCAAAACCTACTATATCTAATAACTAATATCCCTGTAGCATGTACTATACACTATAAGAAAAAAATGGTCAGGGTCAAAATAAAATTAAGAGTATATTTGGATGCTCCATAATAACATTCTCAGTTATAATGATACAAAATGTTATGTGCATTCAAACTTACCTGTCGATAGAAAGAACTGCGTGTGAGTACGGTTCCTCTTTTTCTCACATCCTGAATGAGGCACACAAATATTAGAGAAATTTTAGTTATACATTATTCAAGCTTATTCATCCACTCCCAGGTAATTGTCAAAGCAAACTCCTAGTGATCATGTACTATTCACTGACTCAAATCATTGCATCTTGCATGCAGTGGCCTGCAGCAAATGACAGTAGATCAAATGGACACGTTCCTCTAGCACATCTCTTGCAGTGAGCAACATAATTCCGACTACAAGCAAAGTGCAACACCAACAGCCACCTTCTGATGTGCAGTCGGAGACAATGTACAGTGTCACTAGCGGCCAACTGAGAACAGTCCTTTTAATAATACTGGAAGAATGATATATTAAACGACATCAGACTTTGTAGATTGACATTTAGTGCTGATTATGTGCAAATCCCACTCCACTTTATTTCACAGTTGAGAGATAGTACCTATAGGACTGATATTAAATTGGCAACTTTACAACCATAAAATATATTGATCGGGTGGATGCAATTACACAGGTTTGCGAGAAACTCATTCAGCATTCAGGATCAACAATAAGGAGCTGTAATTAGGCATCAGCGTTCTGATTTCAATACTGCACAGCTTAGTAGATTTGTCTGGTCAGGAGACTGAAACTACCCCCTCTAACTGCTCTGCCCTCTTATCTCAGTAGAGTGGCCACCCTATTTCCTTATAGTGGACAGCACATTCTTTTTTGAGCCGGGTTGGGTCTTTATGTATAATTACTGCCAATAAATGTATAATTACTGAAGCAGTTCAATACCACACAAACATTCGCTGGGGCAGATTTATAGTGCCCTGTGGATGCAACACTGAGGACCCCTGCTCCACTGGCCCTCTGTAACCCCTTGTGTCTCTCCAGCGGAGTGAGATATAGTGGTGTATTGATCTCAATGCCACTTCATTTCGCTATAACTATTACACTATTTTCTCCTGGCCATGCCTGGCCACTGATTTATGTTGTCCAGCTATTTGCATTAACACAAAGTGTTTTTTCAGTTCCTTCACAGTATACTTACATGCACACTCGTACAGAATTTCACAGGTGTACACCGTTACTGCTCACATACTTCTCGGTGGATAGATTTTGTATAGTTCCAAGACACAGAAGGTTTAACTTGTTTATAACAATTTAATTTAGGGAATGGTATATCAATGGATAAGATACTTAATTAATGATTAGTAAAAGGTTCAAGTCCCTGCCATGTCACTAATTTTGGACTCTTAATTCTCCTTTTTGGATTGTATAATTTAAAACAATGTTTATTGTGTACCTACTAAACACTTGTGTCAGCAGTTCTGAAAAGGTGTGTATTTGTTTGCTGTGTTTAGGTGTAATAATGATGTAACTTTTTAATTATTGTGTTTTAACCATTTTCACTCACTAATGGGTTTTCCTTAATCACACTACAGCTACTAATCTAAAGGAAACATCTAGTAGGTGTGATCAAGGCATGTCAATGCACTACTGGCCAGCTGAATGTCCTAACAGATGCCTGAGACTGGCACAGAAACAGTAGCTTGAATGACACTCTCTCGGACTGCCAGTGAAAAGTGGCTTTGGCATCCTCAAGTTCAAAACTTGCAGTGTCCAGACAGTATGGTTTATGGTTGTAATTTTGAGGAGCTCGCCAATGTGCCTCTTTCAAAGTGACATACAGCACTGTGCAAAAGTCTTAGGCCACCACTAAATTTGTGGTTTTATAAAATGGTATAATGACCATATATAACATATTGTCATGGACTGCACCCAAAAATTTGTTATAATATATATAATACTCCTTTCCACTGATCTTCATTCCAATCTTCAACCCGTTCCCCTCCTGAAAAAGTGGATCCTTGGCTGCTACCTTTACAAAAAGACCATTGCTGATCAAGCTTCTTCAGACAGCAACCTGGCATCCCAATGAAGCTGCCAGATACTGATATAGTTCAATCATTGTTCAAGTTCTAAATACTTCTAAAGTCTCTATAACCTTATATATTTTATATTTTTCAGTACTGCACACAAATGTTCTGAAATTTCGGTTTAGATTAGAATAAAAAGACATACAATTAGATATGGTCATTATACTATTTTAACAAAAATATCTTATCTATTCCACTGGTTGAGGGCACAATGCTGTAGGTTTTGGGCTAAACATCTCCCAGAAATGATCCAGCAAAATATCCTAAATCATTTTATAAGATTTAGTACCAGAAAGATTAAAGATTACTTCCATTTTCAGCCATTAAAATAGCAATGCTTCTTGATAATGGCTACCTCCCTATCTCTTTTCCATAGACACTGAAGCTTTAGATCTGTAAAATACTGGCACCGTCTCACTGTAGCTTATGAGATCATGAGAAATATGCCTTGAGAAGTATGTGTGGTATTCATTTTCTGTAATTGTGGCCAGAAGAGGTATAGAATACATGGAATCCTTAGAGGATAATGAAGCAATATCTCTTAGTAGAAGAGCGTTCTAACATGAAAGTCCTTCCAAACATTCCATACATGTCCCTAGACATGCAGATGCCGGCAATTTGTCTTATTAGTGAGCTATATGATGGCAGCAATAACAATATCTGCTGCTAACTGTCTGATGTTTATGATATCATGCAAAACCATGCACATTCTCTCAATGCCAGGCCGGTGCCAGCAGACCACCTAGTGACCAGGGTGAGTATATTCAGGCAGTGAGGCAGAAGGGGGAGAGGGAGGGTTTTATTGGCACGTGCCAAGGCTGAAATTCCCATACAGATCTCAGGGTGGCGGGGCGAGTGTCCCTCTGCACTAAACAAAAGCACCATTCCGCTCTAATTACCACTCAGCTATTTTACATCTGAAGGGTGTCGAAGCGGTGGTGGCATGCAAATCACCGCCTCCCTCGCTCCCCTCCTGCCCACTCCCCTGGCACAATCAGCTGTTTAATCTGAATACAGGGTAAGCGTGCCATCAGGGCTGGCTGCCAAGTTTACGAGGTTGCCAAGCATGGCTATACAGATGAGGACACTTGTTGCCGTGACACCAGCCTGTTACGCCAGCTGCAGAGGCACACGCTTCCCCTGGCAGAGAGTCGCTGCCACTTATACAGCAGCAGGGAAAAATAGGCACAAGGCACACCAATCTGATCTCACTCCACCCTGACAAGCCATATTTACTTCATTCATGAATAGGCCCCATTCATATGCATGTGTAGGCTAATTTTATGCTAATGGAGCAACTAAGAGGAGGTGGAGGCAAAGGGGGAAGGTGGTTATTTTCATTGAAAGCTTAAGTGTGTTTGCATGGAGAGGGAGGGGGTCACAAGGAGGCTGTACGGGTGAGGAAATTGTTGGGATTGGTATTATTGTCAGCTAAACACACACACACACACACACACACACACACACACACACACACACTAATCTACATTTCTGAGACTGAGGTTACGTTCACACAGCAGGCCGAAAAAGCCCAAATGCGATTTTCTGACCAAATCTGATTTTTTTCAAATGTTCATGCTCTGAAACTGACATGTATTCACGAAAGAGCAATGCTTTACGTGACACACACACAATCTGCGTCAACTGTGACAGGCACTTTTTTAACGGTCATGGTAAAAAGGGCATGTTATTCAGCCAATGGGCCTTTCTTTGGTTTAAGTCCATGGTTTCTTTAAACTTCACATTTAAGCTTTTTATTTTCCTTTGACACTGCAGTTGGGTCCTCCTGTGGCACAGTTCCTTAGAAAGTTTCTCAAACATGGAACGTTGGCACTTTGTGCCTTCTAATTTTGTTTGCACAGAGACATCATACCGTCTGTTGCTTACTTTGTTTGTTTATTTGATTTATTTACCGTCACTTTTAGTATCAATGGCTATTTATGACAGACACAAAATCACATCGATAGACAATGAAACTAGTCAAACATACTCAGGCCAGTCTCGTGTAATGTAGGTACCGTATATACACACACACACACACGCACGCACACACACCACACATATGAATACTTACACACTAGGCCGCTTTAGCCTTAACCTAATACATATATTTGGACTGTGGGAGGAAACCGGAGCATCCGGAGTAAACCCACACAAACAAAGGGAGGACTTTGGTGGAGTCCCATGTCAGGATCCAACCAGGGATGCTGGAGCTGTGAGGCCACCCCAGACTTGGGTAGTAACACAGTGAAGTTATTCGTAACAATTTTCTCAATCTGAGAAAATTGTTTAATTCTCTTCTGTGCTCAGCCCTACTAATGTCCCACCTACAGCTTTGTATACAGCTATGGATTTCATTACCCATTTTAAACAAAAGGTGACCAAAAATGGAGCGATCATTCAACTTTCTTAGCAGTCGATTACTGGGGATCAAGTGGTAACACTGAAGACCACAAATTGTCTCATGACCTGTCCACTACATCTAGTACCATCCACACTTCTGAAGTTAATTATCAGCAAACCTGT
Organism: Parotocinclus maculicauda; assembly: GCA_034780255.1. Taxonomy (NCBI): domain Eukaryota; kingdom Metazoa; phylum Chordata; class Actinopteri; order Siluriformes; family Loricariidae; genus Parotocinclus; species Parotocinclus maculicauda. The sequence goes on along the minus strand of JAUZSU010179818.1, from coordinate 510 downwards.
AACATGTAGCACAGAAATGATCAACACGCCACTGCCATCTCCCCTGATTCCTTCTCTATCCAAGATGACTTGAATTTCAGAGGTTGGAGTTTTATTTGTTGAAGTACCTTATGAGCGTAGTATTATACATGATTAGTTCTGTAAGGTTACCAATCAGACCACGGGTGGGTGTGGTTAGAATAACTTAGAATGCTGAGAAACTGCAGCAACACATGAGCTTGCTGTTACAGCTGCACTTACTTTTTAATTCAGCAGATTTATCATCCATTTCAGGAACTACTTGCTTTTCGAAGCTGAATTCAACTTTAATATAACCACACCACTTCTGGGTTATGATTGGTTGCTTCACAGAACCTATTGTGTAAAATGCTGCCCTCAGAATATATTTCAATAAAAAGAAACTACAACAAGCTTTGAACTATGTGTCCACTGAAAAAGTCATTCCTTAACCGAGCTGACAGGTCCAAATACAGACCAATGTCTCTCTTTACATTCCTGTCCAAAGATCGG
>JAUZSU010179807.1:0-12631 GCA_034780255.1 Parotocinclus maculicauda | reverse complement strand
TCTGTGTGTGTCTGTGTGTGTCTGTGTGTGTCTGTGTGTGTCTGTGTGTGTCTGTGTGTGTCTGTGTGTGTGTCTGTAGGCTGCTAAGCGGGAATTGGAGCGGCAGCGGCAGTTGGAGTGGGAGCGGAACCGTAGACAGGAGCTACTGACTCAGAGAAACAGAGAACAGGAGAACATTGTCCTGCTCAAAGCCCGCAAGAAAACGCTCGAGTTTGAGCTCGAGGCTCTGGTAACGAGACACACATCCACACACGTTCACCAGTGAAAGGATTGTAATTAATTTATATTTATTTAGATTTTATATATATATATATATATATATATTAGATATGTAAAATATAAAGCATAGAACCAAAACTCAGCCGCACATGAAAAACGCACTGCTTTCACTTCCATTAATTCACAATTCAATTCTGTTTTAAGCACAGTTTCAGCTTTAAACTGTTTTTGTCTATTATAGATACCAAGTATTAAGTGTTCTAATTCTTCACTATAAGTAAGGGCTGTTTGCAGTAGGCATGATAAAAATAATCAGAGGAAAAAAGAACTCCAAAAACACTCAACAATAATAAGACATTTAAAACATTTTCTCTCTCTCTCTGTCCCTCCATATAGAATGATAAGAAGTCCCAGTTAGAAGGGAAGCTGCAGGATATTCGTTTCCGTTTATCCACACAGAGGCAGGACATCGAGAGCACCAACAAAACACGTGAACTTCGTATCGCCGAGATCACCACGCTGCAGCAGCAGCTCCAGGTACCTTAGTCCACAGAGACTATAAGACACCGTGTTGGCGTTCAGGAGTGCTGGCTCACTTGTGGTTGGCTTGGGTTTAACACTCAATTGTATGCATTTTTCTCTCATGCTACCAGACTGATGCTTCTTAATCTCAAGCTTAGTGATTTCCCTCTGTGTGCTTTTTGTTTATCCACTTCTTGTTCTTTCTTATCAATCTCTCTCTTTTTCTCTCTCTCTCTCTCTCTCGCTCTCTCGCTCTCTCTTTCTCTCTTCATACCTACCTTCCTTTCTTCCTTTCTTTCTTTCTTTCTTTCTTTCTTTCTCTCTTTCTATCCATCTACCTGTCCATCTACCTTTCTCTCTCTCTCTCTCTCTCTCTCTCTTTCTATGTCTATTTTTCTGAAAATCTGCCTATTCTTTCTGTTTTTCTTTTCCTTTTTTCTTCTATTTGTTCTCTTCTCTGTCTGTAGGAGTCTCAGCAGTGGTTGGGGAGGCTGATTCCTGATAAACAGTGTCTAAATGATCAGCTAAAGCAGGTGCAGCAGAACAGCCTACACAGTAAGATGCCTTCAGTCATTTAGTGCCTACATTTCCTGGTGTGCTTTTTTAAACCTTTTCATTTGCTGTGCCCTTTAATACTTTAAATACTTGCCACAGTGTTAAAATGTGGGCTATTTGCTTGACAAACATTTTTTTACATTCATCTCCAATATTTGAATCAAATTTTTCGTTATGACACTTGTAGACACAGTTTGGAAAATCACATAATAAACACAGACCCACTCTATTTGCTGTGGACAGGCGTGGGCGGTAGAAAATTGTCTACCAATGGAGATTTGACTGTTTGTGACTCTGGCCACTTTATTAGGTACAACATGCTCCAAGCACCACTGCCTCACAGCAAGTAGGTCCTGGGTTTATCCCAGGGTGGAGCGTTCTGGGTACTTTCTGTGTGGAATCTGCATGTGGTCCTCGTGTCTGCGTGGGTTTTGCCGGGTACTCCGGTTTCTCAAAACACTGTCCAAAGATATGCTTGTTAGGTTAATTGATGTCTTTAAAGTGGCTTTTAGAGTGTGTGTGTGTGTGTGTGTGTGCACCCTACAATGGATTTTCATCCCATCTTGGGTTGTTCCTGCCCTTGCGTCCAGAGTTGTGACAGGTTGCCTTGACCACGTTTACATGCATAAATGCATTGAATTGCTGCCACGTGATTGGCTGGTAGCGATCAATTGAACCTAATAAAGTGACCGGTAAGCATATATTGCAGCATGTTCTTTTTGCTGTAAACATACCAAAAAAAAGTGCTTACTTTCTGTAAGATTTGGATGCGGTACTCCACTTTTACTACGACAGGTTACTGCTTAGTACACGTTCCTTGTTGTAAGTACAAGTATCTTAAGGAAAATCTCTATATCTATTCTAATGCTAGACAATACAAAATAACAGAGTAAATAGCAAATATGGAGTAGCATTACCATAAGTCACATGGTTGGGGGCTTCTGTAAAGTACATTTAAAGGGTATTTTCTGAAGCTTCTGCTTGGAAAGGTTTGGCTTGCGTGAGCAGCTGGGCTAAGAAAACAAAATGCGCTGCACTAGATTGCAACAAAACACAAAAAATAACATGCTACGGTACACAACTACACAGGAATTTGAAATAATTAATAAGTAAAATATATGATAATTAGAATGCTAGTTTTGCACTGTATATTCTAACACCATATGTCGGGAGCGCTGTGCAGTGCCCTTGCTGTCTGGAGTGTTTTTGACTGCATATATGAACTAAAAGCAGATATTTTCTTCCTATTATAATTGATCCTTTTAAAGACCTCGGCTGTTAAATCTGGCCCATTACCTTTGTCGTTACACCCACTGCTGATTGTCATGATGCCGACTGCTGTGGTGCTTTCAGTCGATTTATTCCCAATAACAACATATCATTTTAATGACGGTGTAGGAGACTCGCTTTCCAACGTCCAGAGGGCTGTGGAGATGAAGGAGACGACCAAACAGCATCTCCGTGAGCAGCTGGAAGCCATAGAGAAAGAGACCCGCTCCAAACTGCTGGAGATAGACGCCTTTAACGCACAGCTAAAGGTACAGACAACACACTCAGAGGAGGAAAATATACACATATCACATAAATGGGTTTATGTTGGATTAGATGCAGAAACACAGGCCTCCAAGCTTACACGGAACAGAATTGATTTCTGACACTCTTTCTGACTTTGAGCTCCCCAATTTTCTCTACACAATGTAAACAAGCTTGACCACAAAACAGTATGGTCTAGATTCAGAAGCAAATTCGAATTTTAATGTTATTATGATGATATTGTTTGTTGACTCCTAATTTTACTGCTCTCTTATTTCTTATTGGTTGTAATGTTTTTATGTCAGTAGAGAAATGAGTTTGGTTGCTGCATTCAGTTGCAAATGAGTCTTAAGTATATGAAAGTGGGTTTTGATCCAGCCTGCAAAAATCAAATATGCCGTTACTGCCAGAGCGCTCACTTCTACATGTGGGTAGCTAAGCAGCAGTCTTCTCTGATTCAGATTTCTGCATGTGAAGGAATAGATAAAGAATAAATTATAGGAATATAATAAATAATATATTATAGGAATATAATAAAGAATATATTATAGTATATATATGTAGTATATAATAAATAAAACATTTAATGTAATACAATAAAGAATCAGATTTCTCTCTAATTCAAGCTATAACTGAAAATCTGGACAAAACCAGTCACACAGACCAGCATACTTTCTATGTCTTATTGAATGTGTTGACTTATTATTCACATGCAAAGTTTAAAGTTTGTGAACGTCTGGGCTAATACCTTGACTTTTGCTGTTCTTAAGAAGCATATTCATGTGAACCATGCCTCAATCAAAATGCATTCCTGTTGCTGATGTCTGTTGCAGTAGATACCCTGTGAAGGAGGTGATTAAGAACATGCAAGTGTCAGCAAAAACAATACAGATGTTTATTAAACCTAGGAGTCTGTTCACAGGTCCGTTATAGTCTTGAAATAATTTTGCAAGTTTACAGCATATTTGGTAGGAATATTTCTTCAAAATTAATTAAAGATAAAATAAAAAAGTAAAATACGCTATTATAATAATATGCTATCAGACATGACGTTTACAAAGTCCTATAATCAAGGGATAACCTTCTTGCAACTTTAGACTTATATAAGTCTAAAGTTATATACTATATACAAGGTTAAGCTTAAGATTGCACTCACAAATCAGAAAAGGTTTGGGACGGAATGGAATGTACAAATGTTTTTTTATATAAATGCTTAAAAATAATCCTTACTTTAACACTTGTTCATAGAATTAACAAACGTTACTTTACATTAATGTACACATTTCTGCGCACACACATACAGTATCTCACAAAATTGAGTACACCCCTCACATTTTTCTACCTATTTTATTATTTATTTACCCCTTTTCGTTGGACAACACTGTAGATATGACACGTTGATACAATGTAAAGTGTAAATTTGCTGTGTCATCAAAATAACTCAACACGCATCCATTCATTTCTAAACTGCTGGCAACACAAAAGTGAGTTCATTTCAAGTGAAATTGGAAAAATTGTGCCCAAAGTGTCAGTATTTTGTGCGGTCACCATTATTTTCCAGCACTGCCTTAACTCTCTTGGACATGGAATTCATTAGAGCTTCACAGGTTACCACTGAAGTCCTCTTCTACTCCTCCTTGTTGACATCACTGAGCTGTTAGAGCTGGTGCCCTGTTGTCTAATTTCTGAAGAGAGGAGATCATGCTCTGCTTCAGTATGTTACAGTACATTCTGGCATTCATGGTTCCCTCAATGAACTGTAGCTCCCCACGGCAAGCAGTCATGCAGCCCCAAACCATGACATTCCCACCACCATGATTGACTGTAGGCAAGACACGCATGTCTTTGTACTCCTCACCTGATTACCACAACACGCTTAACCCTATCTGTCCCAAATATGTTTATCTTGATCTCATAAGACCACAGGACATGGTTCCAGTAATCCATGTCCTTAGTCTACTTGTCTTCAGGAAAATGTTGTACTTTCTTGTGCATCATCTTTAGAAGATGTTTCTTTCTGGTACATAAGGCATACAGACTAATTTGATACAGTGTGTGGTGTATGGTCTGAGTACTGACAGGCTGACCACAAGTTTTCCCTTTATATCTGCTCATGTCACAAATGAATTCATTTTGCACAATTTCCTGGAGTGTGTGTTTAAACAGTAGCCAAAATTTTCTTGTAGCATAGCTTGTCCCATTGGATTGGATGCCATTGCCAGCGAATATCGAGAAGTGTGCAGAATCATAATTCTGGCTGACATTGTTGTGGGTTCCTCCGAATTCATTGTGATGATCTCTGTCATGATGCCGTACCCCTCTCAGCTGATGTCCCATCTGCCACATTAGAACAGGGTCAAAAGTCTAAATCTCTAAATCTTTACCAGGGGGAAAAAAATATGAAACCGAAATAAATAGGATCTGAATCTGAAAACATAAAATTTGCAACTGAAGAAGATAAGTAACAATTTTAAAATAATTGTTCCAGAATTGAATCAAATCTCAAGACTTTCAGGTTTTTGTTTTTGCAAATACGTAAAAAATTTAGTTCCATAAATTGCCCCCATGCCAACTTTTTTTAATGCATGCCTGAAATGCAGGAATGGATGTTTATTAGCAAATAAAATGAAGTTTGTATTTAATTTTCCATACTGTCCTGACTCTTTCTGTACTTTAGTGTTTACTAGGGGTACTTGTAAATTTCGATTGAGGCAAAGAAGATAACTTTTTTTTTTTGTTTTGTTTGCTTGTTTTTTTTCTTTTCTTACTGTATCTGACTGTTACTCACTTTTTTTTTTTTTATTGCTCCTTGATCATTTTCATTGTCATTCTCATCTTGAACCTCCATTCATGCTGGCCTTATGCTCACTTCGACTTGCACCCATCTCTCTACGGCATGGCTACCCTCTTTTACCCTGCTTCCCTTCATTTCCCTATCATGGTGATACAGTCCTTGGGCATGTTCTATCAAGCCCATGCTGCCCGGATAGAGAGCCTACTGGAACTACTACTTCAGGAGCACAGGGGGCAACAGGTAGACAATCAGACCCGCATTTACTACACCCCAAAACCTACCACCAACCCTTTTCCCCTTACTCACTGCACTGTGCTGTTCGGGGTTGCAGTACTGCATCGTCTCAGAATCTCTTGCTGTGTCGTCTAAGTCCCTACTAAACTATTATTTGGTTGATCATTACTGTTATTAAAAACCTGCCATGCAAAATAACCAGTAAGGCAGGTTTGATTTCTCTCTGCTGTGGAGCCTTGGTTATTTTTGAACCAGCTTCTGACTGTAGTTCTATTTAGTATAGAGTACACCAGAGCTGTCATCACAGCTGAGCCGATGTCTTTTGGTATTTTGGGTGGATGTGTGTCTTGCACTCAGGCTTGACTGATTGCAGAATCTGGTTGAAGCAACTAGGCTTGTACTTCCAGGTTCCCCAACAAACATACCAAAAAAACACTGTGTCCCACTTGTTCTTCTCCTTTATTGTCTCTTCTTGTACTGTTCCATGTGGTACCATGATGGTCTGTTTACTATATATTATCCACTATCTACTACATCTAAAATGTTTTATATTATCTTACAAAAATATGGGGATATTTCATTAAGAAATTCATTTTAAAATACTCCCTAATTTTGTGAGTAGTATATTTAGACTAATTGGAGTTTAGTTTAGAGTTTGTTTGCATGCATTCAGCAAATTTGGGGGCTATATTATTGTAAAGGAGTTTAGCATCCCAAAATTTAATCTACATCTACAGTGAGTGCCAATATTCTGAGACTGCAAAGCTTCTGTTTCGCAATTTTTTCATAATTAATGTAGTGTTTTGTTTTGGGTTTTTTTTTTTCATTGCACATCATATGAGCATAATTTAAATTTCTTAATTTAATATTTTTTGTACTTGGAATTTTCAAATCTTCAAGTATTATGGGGGAGCTTGAAGAGTCAGTCAGTTATTCACTAACGTTATATGGCGCTTATTGAAATATTGCAAAATCATACTGGCATATAATGGAGTTTTTGCACATACTTGTAGTCTGTGCTTTCCTGAATGCACCCTGTAATTGCAGCAGAGGGGAGAACATGCAAAATAGAAATCTGTTGTAAGTATCTTTTCACTCAAATGATGTTGATTATATGATTTGTAATTAAAATCACTATAATAAAAATTAAGAACAATCGAAAATAGAATTATTTTCACTAGGGGTGTAGTGCTGCTCTCTGCTCAAACTTATTGAGTTCATGATTCGATGGTTACGTTTGATAAAATGCATTCCCTTTTATTTCTGTAAGTGTAAACAGTGCAAAATGTTTTAAAATCTAAACAGAAATACTCTACAATCAAAACGCATTGAAACAGAGGTTTAAAGTTGTAAACAAAATGCTCTATTGTAACTTCGCCATATCTTAAATAACCACGTGAAAAATGTCTTTGTATTTCTGAAGAACAACAATTTAAAGTAATGTGCACTCTGTTTAAATAAATATATAACCATAATCTGTAGTCCCCTGCAATTATAAACAAAATAGGAGTCTCACTGAGAGCACTTTGTTGTTCAAAGAATCCATATATACAAGAACAAGTCGACAGTGCAGAATGGACCAATTGTGCCTCACAATACCATCGTGTCACAATGTATCATTTCACCCCTGGCACTCTCAGATCTTTGGCAGGCTGGTAGATAGAAGGATGTATAGCAGCATTATATGAAAGCTCAACCTCGCAATCAGTCACGTTGATGTTTTTTTATTTATTTATTTTTTCCCCCAATTCAGTGTAATCAAAAATCATACTTTGGGAGGCAGGTTCCCCATTTTGAACCATAGAGTTTGCATGTCCTCCCCGTGTCTGTGTGGGTTTACTCCGGATACTCCGGTTTCATCCCATATTCCAAAGACATGTTAGGTTAAATTGGTTGTTCTAAATTGGACCAGTCTGAATGTGTCTGACTAGTATAGATGTAACCTTGTTCCTGTTGTGAACCACTAATGCTGGTGCAATGTTAAATAAACAAACAAGTTGCAGCTTCATGCATGATTCTGGTCATTATGCTTCAATTTGTTTGCCCATTTCATTTTTACTTTTATATTAAAGCATAAATCAGGATTTTTAAGTATAGTGTTTGGATTCTGTGTAGTGTGGCTTGGAGGCCTTTCACAGTCTTATGATTATTTTATTGTTTGTGGGGAAATTCGACTGATACAAGTATTTGGGTTTATAAAAACAGCAGGGATGTAAATATTTAAAATCTGTAGAGCTGTTTTGATGATGTGTAGCGTGTCCTTATTGTGGAAGTACACAATATAACTGAGTGTGATATGGGCATGGCAAGTCTGGTTTGTGAGTTTTAACAGTTTGTGCTATGTATGTGTTTGCATGTGTGTGCAATGTTAAACGAACTGTTCCATGACAATTACTGTTATTAAACTATGATTAGCAGAGAATCAGATCGGCCCTTAGTGAGTAGCCAGTGCCACAGGAGTTTTATGTTGTGAAATGGTTACATTATACCAAATATACCATTTACATTACTGCTGGTCAGCAGAACCCTTTCTTTAAGTGTTCCTTTCTCCTAACTAACCTCTAACATCTATGTTTGGGAAGGTTGATTTGACTTTTCAGAGTACAAAATCTATATCCTATGTCCGTGCAAACATATCCTGAAATAAAGTAAATGTACTACAGGAATGCACAGTTTTAACAACTGCATTACTTTCTGTGAAAGAGGACGTTGATCGACATAGACTTTGACCTGGCATTAGTGTAGTCACAGTCTTTTTACACTACTGTAATGTAAATATAAAGGATGTTTTCACAAGAACTGCATACAAATAATACATAAATGCATCAGTGATACCACTGAAAAAAAAACTGTCAACTTTTTTTTTTTTTTATTTATGAAAATTCAGTGAGTTACAAAGAATACATGATGGACCTGATACTTTGACTAAAGCCAAAGTAGCATTGATAAATAGCAAAATTAGGTAAATAACTATTTAAATCAATAACAAATAATAAAATAATAAAAAAATAAAATTTAAATTAGTAATAAAATAAATAAAATCAATTATAAAACAAAATAGATTATAAAATGAGTCCTTAGTGGGAGGTCCTTGGAAGCACATCGTCTCGTAATGTCCAAACGATGGAGGGAGTTACTGCACTCTGGTGGGACTGGTTTCTGTTGATGAAAACCATTAGAGTAATGCTGAGCTGGAAGAACATCTAAGGGTGTGGTGCTGGAACTGGCACTGGAACATCAGCTCTGAGAGAAAAGAGAAAATGTAGTTATTGATGGTTTAGGAGCACAGAGTCTATTATCCATTACGTACTGCATTACATTATGCATTTCTGCATGCAGAACTTTAACTTTGAAAAAAATTACTTTAATTAAAAGCATGTTTTGCAACGCTGTTGAACCTCAGATATGGCGACTGCATAGCCAGCTTAAAGACTTTCCTGCATTGTTTGGAAACATTTCAGTTTTCCAGGGACATACAGTAGCAATGGATAAAGGCAAGTCAATAAAACAAAGGCAGTATGCCAGCATTGTTCAGCTTTATTCGAATGTGTTGCTGACAGTGTAGTCATCTTAATTACGTCTAAGCCACCCAAGAAGCATAAAATTCCTTTTTGGGTCTTTGTCCTCCCAAGGTTTTTCTTATAATCATTAGGGAGTTTTTCCTTTCCACTATATCCCTAGGCTTGTCCTTATAAAATAATACTATAAAGCTGCTTTGAGACAATGCTCTGTTGTAAAGTGCTATATAAATAAGTCTGAATTGACTACTTATTTGAGAAAATAACCCATAAAAATAGGGTAAATCAGTCGTTTTCTACATGCTGCACTTTATTTAATTATTATTTTAATTGTCTTTATTTGTAATCCTTCAGAAGTTTTGTTAGTAGGTTGCAGCATTATTAACTAACATTTTTAAAATAATCTATTATATGGACACAAGTATTGGGACACACCTCTTAATCATTGTTGTGACAGGAGTAGAACATCAAGCATCTGCCATGCAGTCTTCCTTTTCATACATATGTGAAAGAATAATGAATTCTAAAGAGCAATGGTGTAAAACTGTTCACGACTGGAGCTGTGAAAACAAATCATGCATCTCTTCTGGCAGTCTCTTAAAAGAATCTGGGTTTGGCATATGGCAGGAGAACTTTACCTGCCTGATTGCATTGTATTAGTTGGGACTGTGGAGGAGGAATAATGTTGTGGGGTTGTTTTTTGGGGGTTGGCCATAGCCCATTATCTCCAGTGGAGGGAAACCTTAATACTTCATCATACCAAGACATTTTGGAAAATTGTACCCTTCCAACTGTACGGGAAAATTTTGGGGGAAGGCCCATTTTTGTTTTCGTGAGAGTTTGGTGTGGAACTTGACCGCACAGAACCACAGCAAACTTATGTTTATTTATTTATTATTATTTTTTTTTTACATGAACTAGAATGGAGATTGTGGGCTAGGCTCTCTTGTCCAACATCAGTGTCTGACCTCATAAATGCTTTTCTGGAGAATTGCCAAATGATCCCTTCTCAGAATGGTGGACGCTGTTATAGCTCTAATAGGGAAACCAACTTCCTATTAATGCCTATGGATGTCATAAAAGCTCCTGTAGGTGTCCCAATACTTTTGTCAATTTAGTTTATCTATATGTATGTATGGTTTATTTGTTTTTATAATTTTCCTGTAGTGTTCAACTTAGTACTAGTTTATATTAAAAAAACATGCATTTCCAATTAATGGCTTTTGTTTAATATCAGGTGTAAGCAGTGTGAATAATTTAAAAGTGATCAAATATACTGTGGTTGTAGGGTCGAGTTGCAGACACCTTGGATGTGTTTGCATGTTACAGAGAGGAAGATCATTGGACCCTAGTGCTTTCAGCTTTACCTGTCCTGATTAATGTGTCCTGTTACTTTTTGCAGGAGCTCAGGGAGATCCACAACAAGCAGCAGCGGCAAAAGCAGAAAGACCTGCAGGGGGACATCATACAGCCTCCAGTGGACAGCAAACCTGTTGAGCTGCAGGAGAGCAGGTATATGTTTGTAGTTTAGGAATGTCTCTGGAGCCACCATTTACTCGTCATTTACTTGTCCCTGCATTGACTTTTTTTAAGGAAAAACCTTGAAACGGAGAAATTCACTTATGTATATATATTTAGTAGGGGTGGGAATCTCTAGGCACCTCACGATTCAATTAGATTACAATTCAGAAAGCAACAATTATCGATGCATCTCGATTCGGTTTTTTTTTCTGTACAGTGGTTTTTTAACCATGTGACTACTTGAAACAAATCCAGGATGAATTTAATTCCAAAATTTCTTTAAACAAATGGAAGCAATTTAACATATTCCAAAAACCATATAATAAATAATCGAATAAATATCTGCCCTTTTATATAAATAAATGAGGTCAACATTTCTGAGCATAGAATCAAAATCCTGAGGATGAAACAAATAAATTAAATGTCGTAGAACACAAATTCAGCTTTGCAGAGTGAAAAAGAACTAATTAGCGTCTGCAGAAAGAAAAGTCAAAATTCTGAATTACTTCTTGTAAATAACAACACTAAACATAGAACATAGGACGCAATGAAATAATATCAATGAGGGACTGCTCAGTTGATTAAACCCAGCCTATCACACACTCCTCATCACCGGCCTTCTGATCACACACACCTGTTCCTTATTAGTTCTCTGCTAATTCTCATGGCTCTCACCTCGTTTCTAAGTGCTTTATACTGTTGTGGATTATTGCCGGTTTACCGTGCTTCCGGTTTAGTCTCGCCCTTATCGGATTACATCTGCCGATCACTTATTGCCTTTTTGTGTATGACCCTGGACGGTTTGTTGACGTTGATTCTGCCTGTTGATTACTCTGGTCTACATGTTCAGATGCAAGTGTGTGAGATTTATTGTTTATTTGTTAATCGAGTCCGAATCACGATGCATCTAAAAATCACCCCCCCATTATATATACAGTGGGTACAGAAAGTATTCAGACCCTTTAAATGTATTACTCTTTGTTGCATTGCAGCCATTTAATAAAATAAAAAAAGTTCATTTTATTTCTCATTAATGTACACCCAGCATCCCAACTTGACATAAAAAACAGATATATAGAATTTTTTGCTAATGTATTAAAAAAGAAAAACTGAAATGTCATAAGTATTAAGACCCTTTGCTCATTATTTAGTAGAAGCACCCTTTTGAGCTAGTACAGTCATGAGTTTTTTACACCCTGATTTGGGAATTCTCTGCCATTCTTCTTTGCAGATTCTCTCTAGTTTCGTCAGGCTGGATGGTGAACGTTGGTAGACGGCCATTTTCAGGTTTCTCCAGAGATTCTCAATTAGGTTTAGGTCAGGGCTCTGGCTGGGCCAGTCAAGAATGGTCACAGTTGTTCGGAAGCCACTGCTTTATTTTAGCTGTGTGCTTAGGGTCATTGTCTTGTTGGAAGGTGAATCGTTGGTCCAGTCTGAGGTCCTAAGCATTCTGGAAGAGGTTTTCTTCCAGGATATGTCTGTACTTGGCCGCATTCATCTTTTCTTTCAATTGCAACCAGTCACCTGTTCCTGCAGCTAAAAAACACCCCATAGCATGATGCTACCACCACCATGTTTCACTGTTGGGATTGTATAGGGCAGGCAATGAGCAGTGCCTGATTTTCTCCAGACATATTGCTTAGAATTAACGCCAAAAAGTTCAATCTTTGTCTCATTAGACCAGATAATCTCTCTGCGAGCTGTCATATGTCTTGCACTGAGGAGAGGCTTCTGT
>JAUZSU010179796.1:0-12632 GCA_034780255.1 Parotocinclus maculicauda | reverse complement strand
TATTAGATGTTGGCACCTCCACATCATTGCATTCAGTTTTTATTCACAATTTGTTTAGTGTCCCAACTTTTTTGGAAACCGGTTTGTACATTAACTTCAGCTAATTGTGGTAAATGCAAACAGGCTACTGCTTCATTTATTGTATGTGTGCGCGTGCGTTCGTGCGTGTGGGTCTGATCACTTGCAGAAGTCGATAGGTCAACTGTATGCTTGTTAAATGTAAAATGCTGCTTAGTTAAAAATAATTTTATATTACACAAATAACTGCAACAAGTCAAAGCATAACTAACAATGTCCCTACTGTGGGTAAAATAAGGTGGTGAATTAGGAAGACATACGTATAGCACAGTGGCTTTAGTCAGTAGTGGGATTTTAAAAAAAGAAAGCGGTAAAATCATTCAATAATGAAACAGAATTTAAAAACTGTATATGGCAGCATATCATTATCGCTTTGTTGCACTCTACTGCAGTGTGCTATGCTTCTTCTGTCCAGGTGGTCACCTTAACAGCCAATTAATGCTGTAGATGCATTAGCAGAGACAAGAGTAAGAGTTTAAGAGCAAAAGTCTCCAAATCTCACTGCCTCATTGGTCATGTGCTCGCTTGCTTGTTAGCTCATGTTTGGACCTCATCTGGCTGATGCTCCATGTTGTTCGTAATACTATCTATTAATGCATTTAGTCAGTATTAATTAGTCGTTTTAATCACTCTTGTTCTCAGCGGTATCTCAGAGTCATTTACGTATTGTTTCCACAAAGTCTTTTTTTTGTTAAGTACCCTTTATGTTTATGTTACAGTATCCTAAAATAGACTATATGACTGGTAAACATCCACTTTGGTCAACAACTTGTTTTACAGAATGCAATGCAGACATTAAGTGGTGCGCACCTGTACATGTACACACAACATTCAAGTTGTGTTTAGTTTATTGCCTGTAGATACCGTGAACTGCCCATGCTTGTTATTAAATGTGAGTTTTTAGAAAACACATAATTACACCAAACAGAACAGAAGCTATGTTTTTCCTTTTATGGTTTACACATTCTGGATAAAGAGCACAGCTGGTCTGAAAGAGCCTCAGTAGGACTATCTAAGTCAAACTGGAACAACAAGTTCTGAAAAACGTGGATGGTCTGAACCTACAACGCCCACTATCTATTCACTATGGTGTCCTAACATGATTTACCCAGCAGTTACATGTCAGTACATACATCCAAGAGTCCCGTGCATTTGAAAATAATAAATCTTGAAATAATAAATGAATACACAGAAGTCACACACAGTATTTCCCAGTATCCATTAGAACTGGTGAACCCAAGGGAAATTATTGTTCACTGGCTAAATGTACAACCACAAGATGTCATAAAATCTTAAAGTTAAACCCACAGAACTGCTATGTATATTCAGGTTCCCAGCAATGAATGCTGCACGTATATTAAGAAATAATGGTCACACAAAAAAAATTTATAGTTACATTGAAAATTCTAATCAGACTGATACTGCATATACTGGTACATCCTCAGAATGACAAAGGAGTGTGCGTCATAGTTCATTTTAACAAAGTAAGGTGGATGAAAGTGCCCTCACAATAACAATTATGCAAATGCAGAGCCATATATATTGTGGCAATTAAAGATACTGAAAAAGTATTTATAATACGTACAAAACAGCAAACTAAAAATATATTTTTTAAAATAATGTGTCATACATAAAAAAAAACTTTAACATAAATAAAATATTTATTATTTCAGCATCAGAGGCTATTTACAAGCAAGGTTTTAATACATACAGTTACTACTTATACATACTCAAATGAAGGTAATTTAGTGAAAACAATTACCCTAATGCATGCCTTTGGACTGTGGTAGGAGACGGGAGTAAACCCACACAGACATGGGGAGGACATGCAAACTCCACACAGGCAAAGCAACCAGCAATATCAACGTCATGCCGTTTAATACTGAACACATTTCTAAACATATTTATGCAAAAGTTGGAATTTCTGATCCAAAAATATGGTTTGGATAATCTTTTTGCAAACAAATTAACATTTGCATGAAACAAATTATATGTTATTACATGGCATTTTCCTGCAAATTGTAAATTAGTTCATTACAAAACAAAACAAAAAGAAACTGAATGTTAGTCTTCCTAAACGTTTTCAATTTGTACATCAAAGAGGGTAAAACCTTATTCAATTTCTGTGTAAGATAAGAAACTCAACAAAGCAACATTTCAGTATCACCTGACTGGTGATTCCAGCATTCAGTAGTTGTTTTTAGAAATGCTGCTTTTGTTTATGGTTTTCTGATTTCACTGCTCACAAAAATTAAGGTATTTCTCAAAATGACTATTAAGAGGATTCCACAAGAACTGTTGGATTTGATCCTGTTTATGCCCCATCTCTATCAGTGTGTTTTGGCAGTTTTGGTTGACCATACACACTACTGAACAGTCACTGTGTGCAGCACTCTCGTCCATTTTAACATGCTTCTGTTCATCCCCATAAATATGTCACTTGCTACTTAATCAAGTTTGCACTTATTTTCTTTGACTTTTCAGGTGTTTCTTGTTTAATAAAATAAAACCAAATGCTTATTTTCTTGATCTATTTATATTAATTTGATAATAAACCCTAATGTTTGTGAATAGTGTAGTTGCCTAGAAATTAAGCCCATAAGAAAACAGGTAGTTTAGTGCAGTAGCTCTCTTACCTATGAAAGGTCTCCCAGTGCTGAGTGTCTACAGTGATGTACATCTGATCTGTGCTGTAAAGCTTTTCCCCATCCTTCATCCACACTATCTCTGGCTCGCTCAAGCCCTCAACAGCGCAGCCCAGACGAGCCGTGTTGCCTTGTGTTACAGTAAGGTTGGCTGGGCTCTTCGTAAACTTTAACCCTAACACACAGCACAAAAAAAACACAATTTAATCATTATTCCTTGATATTACAGATCCTTTATATGACTCGTCCTTGAACACGCTGTGCTTTTCTATATGGAATGGCACATGAGGCAAGTGATGCAACCTTGGCTTATTTTGCATTTCCTCCCAGCGTAGAAGCTTTTGTATCTGATTCTGTGCTCTCTATTGTGCCATTTTACAGATCTTTGCACGTTCCATGTTCTGACTCAGACTAGGCGACGTAATGCAGAAGGATGAAAGCTCTCTACTGTGCAGAATACTACAGGCCAAATCAATGAAACACATTCAGAGGCTATAAACGGAATGGCAGGGATGCACAAATTGCATTATTATTACAACGACAACAATAAAACTCTTAAGTGTCAGCCTATATACTGCACTATAAGAATTACATACTTAGTAGGAGTAACAATCAAACTCAATAGTACATTTTCCAACAGGAAGGGCCCTTAAGATCTGCACCGAAATGTATAATAATAGTGCCAAAATGTATCCATTTATATAGGGTTTTAAAAGTTTTACACAGTTTGGTTTCAACATTTCATTTCATTTTCCACACCTGCTTAAAACAATTCAGGGCCACTGAGAGCCAGGGCCTAACTGGCACCCCAGGATATTAGCCTGAACTCAACCTTAGATCCCAATCTGTAGCAAGGCATGTGCACACGCCTAAGCACCGGCACACGAACAAACACACACACTCGTTTACCAAGGTACACTTTAGAGACAGCAACTGACTTAATGCAAACCTTCTAAAACCAGAGTACCCTGAGGAAAACCTCACAGACACGGGGAGAACATACAAACTCCACACAGGCTTAGTTTGAGCTGGGAATTGAATGGAGAACCTATGAAGCTGTGACATACTTACTTAACCAAACCAGTCATGGCCTACCCAACAGCACAAGGACCATGGTGGACACCAAGCCCAGGCAGGGCAGCAGTCTACTAAAGGGGACAACCCACATATGTGCACAAATTCACTCACTATAGTGAATGATTTAATATGTTAGGTCACACACTTACTCTCTCACTAAGGTATGTATATGGAAAGTGGGGGGAAACCGGTGTACATGGAGAAAACCCACACAGACTCTGCACAGGCTTGGTCCGGGCTGAGACTCAAACCAGGGAACTGTGACACTAACCACTATGCCTCCATGGCAACTTAGCGGATTCGCTGATTCTTCAACTTCAATAGCACACATTTTCTGCAAATGATAAACACCTTATGAAACACAAATGGACCATCTGGAGAGGTGTCTGAACCTATATGATTTTGCATAAACCTTGTAGAAATACAAGTTATTTACTTTAGGGAAACTAGTAAACCATGTAATTGGTGTTTAAACTTTTGTTTCATATCAGAGCAGCCCAGACACTCTGTCCCATCTAAATAACAAATCCAGCGTGTATGACTGGACAACAGAATTCATAACATGAGCAAATAACTGAAATGTATTACTTTCTTATCAAGATCTGCTGTGGTTTAAGCAAATACTTAATCAAATCACAAATTAAAGCACAACAAGTTCTTTCTGGACTCAAGTTTACTCTACAAAGAAACCTCTAGAAATCCTTATTTAGGTTACTTACGCCGTAAAGAGTTTTGTTGTTGTTTACAGCTAGGAGGCTCAAGATAATTCCAAGGCTTTTCTGCCTTGTGAGACTCGCAAAGACAAAACAACTTTCTTTAAAGCCAAAGCTTATATGCTATAAATCAAACCACACTATGCAAACAAGTCCATTAATATAATTAGTTTATATATTTTCAGCGTTTTTTTAGTATGTCTACAAAAGACGATGTTCCCACGCATTCTCGGTTTCGACAATTAATTCACTTACCGTGAATTCCTTCAGTGCAGTGCACAAGAATTAGTATGATGCAAAGACTTATCCCCATTCTTGCATAGTCTAATAAACAAGATTAGATCGGATCACATTAGTACATCCACACGATCAGAACTTCGAGCAGGAGAGATCAGTGTTCTTCATAAAAGTGCAGAATGAGCTCATCAGCTGCTACAACGCGGACAGAAGGGAAATGTAAAGATTTGGAGAGAAAACATATTCTCATGCTCGAAGGACGAACTAAAACCGGTCACTCCAAGCCGCTTCCATAAACCAGGAAAAAATAGAGTACTGCCTCTCGTGAGAATCCCGAACCTTTCTGTCCCAGCGGAAAAATGCCAGCATGTACCACGAGACGCGCCGCCTAGCGGTACTTCAATAATATTGCGAGTGCATGTTAAGCTGTACAATCCTCTAGTGAAAAACGTTCATAAACATCTAACAAAATACTGACTACAACATACCTGTCCAGTCTCCCGTTTTGGCCGGGAAACTACCGTCTTTACCCCTCTTTCCCGCCGTCCTCCCGTATTAGTATTTTCCCGTAAATTTCCCGTACTATAATATAATTTAAAAACAATGAATGTGCCTCCCCGAACTGATATGTGATTAACCTCGCGAGAACTGGTGAGAAAGCTTGTTACAGAAAATAGGATGTCATTAGACAACAGCACTGGTTGTACTTAACACTCCTTCCAAAAGGATGTAAAGTCTGCAACAACGCTGTAAAATAAATCAGTGAAAGCCAGATAACCACGAGTGAACATGAGATACTAAAACATGTGTAATGAAAATAAAACTTGTTTTACTTCAAGACAAGCAATGTGTATAAATGCTGAAAATATGTCAAATAAATAAATGTGCTTTAATTCCCTTTTGTGATGCACCCATCAAGACTAGAGCCTACTGTACAAGCCATAAGGCAGTGCTATGATCTGGGTTGCTGCAGTTGGTCAGCTCTAGGTTCAGGAATGTTATGTGCCTAAAAAATGAGGTCAGCTGACTATCTGAACGACCAGGTTATTCCATCATTGGATTTTGTCTTCCCTGATAGCATGGGAATATTCCAAGATGACAATACTAGGATTCATTAAGCTCAAATAGTAAATTAAGTAGTGCAAGGATCATGACATCATTTTCACACATGGATTGGCCAACACCAGTCCAGAGTCCAGACTTGAACATTGCGAATGTTATGCTGGAGAAGACTTTGTGGTCCAAGTCTCCCATTATCATTACAAAAAAATAATGTAAGAATGGACAGAAATACATGTTATGACATTACAGAAGCTTTTGGAAACAATGTCACAGTAAATGTGTGCCATAATCATAGATAAAGTCCGATTAAATATTAGAGAGTGTGGGCGTTTTTGTTTGGCCAGGCAGTGTACATTAAATGTGAAAAAGTGCATTGCACAAATATATATACTTCAGAATGAATACTTCAGAATGGTAAGTGCACTGGTTCAAACCAATCAGAAGCAGTGTTTACTAATCATTAGATTTAACAGCAGGTCTGAACTGTCCACTTTCAATACAAAAATATTATTAAAAAAGGATAACTATGGACCAAATTGTATGATATATCTTAACACCCCCCAAAATGGGGACTGAGTACCCAAAAACAGTGTGGTTAATGATGAGTATTTGGGGCAAATTTGGAAGTTCATCAACAATACAAAAGCAGGATGATAGGTTTTTTTTAAAGAGTCTTGTGTAAGTACAAGTGATCATTTCTCTGATCAATTCATCAACATAATTAATCAGACACAAACATGAAAACCCCAGACACAAAGAGTTTACTTTAAACCCTTACTCCTTTGATGTAACTTGTACTGTAGGCAGTATAAATCCTTATATATGACCAGCACTTGGGATATCGCTCCCTTTGGTCTTCAAATTTGCTTAAATATCCTTTTTGACCATTTGAGTCTATTTCCGAAATCACTCTTATATTCAGTACATTGCTGCCCTTGTAGGCCTTCTATTGTCAGTCTGAAATTATTTTTGGTGGGGTCAGTAAGGTCCCTCCTTGATGTATTTTTATCAAATTTGTTTGATTTCCTCTTTGCAGCTATGTCAGCTAGATTTACAATATTACCTGGAATCATTTCTACAGGCCACTTTAGAGTGCACAATAAGTAGTTTTTCCTGATTTATTCAATTCATCTCAAATAAATGTCCATAAATGTGCAGTGAAAAACATTTGTGTATTTTTTCTTACTTTAAAATAAGGTCAAGAGCAGCTCCAGAGTCTTAGTGAGCAGATCTGAGCTATCTGCGGCAAGTGGCAGTTCCTCAAGATCTGTGTTCAAGTCCCTGATAGGACATCCAATGTAAAGGTCAAGGGGTAATTACCGAAGGTTTAGATGGACCAGTGTCATATCCAGGGTGTATTTTCCCCTTTTCTCCCCAGTTTAGATGTGTGCAATTCCCCTTGTTGACAATCCCTTCTTTGTCAGGAGGGGGGGCATAATCCAGCGAATACATCTGCACACCTTGCAGCATACTACAACCAGAGCATGGCCATATGGAGGAAAGCAGAACTTCGGCTGTAACAATCAGCCATATTTGCTGCTTCCATATTTTGCTGATGGGCCTGCTGTTGCACCATGGCGGTTCAGGCTATAAGCGCAGAGACTGACCTTGTACTCGACCTGTGTGGGTGTACACAGGTTCACCCAATGTCAGGTTCTTCCAATGTCGGGTGGGTTTGATCCGAGTACTCTAGTTGGCTTCCATATTCCAAAGACATGTGTTTTTAAAAGTGTATAGTGAATAGTATTGCTATAAACTTACTCCTGTCCAAAGTCATTGATGGTGATGTGACATATAACAAAAAATTATTTGCTTGGTGTTATTGGGCTGTAGGTTATTTTTACTACAATGAGGTAATGTCTATTATAAAGAATACAAAACACATCTGTAAGTCAGACTAGATAAGAGCATTGGACAAATGTAGGACATGTAAAGCATCCAAATCCAGGACAGTTGGGACAGAGTGGGTAGAATATTGATCTAGAGTAAACTAATGTGCAGTATATTTTAAATGTAATGAACACATTTCCTTTGGAGTATAGTTATTTATAATGCATCTCCTCTTATAGTGAATTCAAGCATTTTCCCTAAGGTGCTTAAAATTCTGGAGCTGTCTGTATGGTTAAGGATCTAGTGTAAAGCCTAAGGGAGCTTTAGGAAGTCTACACTTTTGACCATGTAACTTAGATGGCTGGTAATAATCCATAATAATGCTTCTGGAGAGAGCTGTATAGCAAGCATATTTGCTGGCCATACTTGTGTCATTGTAGAATAAGTGAGCAGTTACTAGGTAAATATAAATATGTTATATTTTCATTGCACTGTCAGTGTAAAATTAAGCTGCTTAACCACATATTCAATCCTTATTTGACCATTCGACTAATAGTGAGCGTGATTATGCTTCAAGACAAAGTGGATAACTAAAGAGGAGTGTTGGGAGGAGATGACCTCCATATTTCTTCCCATGATTTTGCAAATAGATATTTAGCAACCACATTAGCTTTAGTAATGGACAAATTAATGAATTGGAACCAAGGTAGCCTAATGGTTAAAATTCTGAACTATGTACCAGAAGGTCCAGCATTCAAATGGCCACTTATTCCAATCTGCCATTGTAGGGTTCTTGAGCAAGGCAATTACTTCACAATTGTGTAGACTGTAAAACTGTATCAGTAGTCAGTTCATACTTTTACTTAACTGATGTTGTTTTGATATAGTACACCCCTGTTGTGGCAGTAAGGCACTACAATTTTGGTGGCAAAAGATCTAATTTGACTGTAAAACGAGGTATTCCGTTAACTGTCGCTATATAATGCGCAAGTAACTTGTATTCGAATATTCACCTATACAAAGTGTTTTTATTCACCTGCTGTTGGTGTAATTCACCAACTGTTTTTTCTATTTAGATTTGAAGGCAGTCAGTGATTTTGGCTTAACTTAGCTTAAGCTAGCTAAAAATAACTAAAAATTCAAGGAACTACATTCTAAAATGAATAAGAATGTGTTGTGTTTTAATACTGCCTGTTTGGTGATTCCTTAACCATTTCCACAGAGCACTGGGCTCTAGCGTAAGCTTGCACTGGATTGATTGTCAGTTCATTGCTTGTCCAATCTTGAAGTGTCAAGGGATCACTAACTTGTCAACTCTTCCCCTCAGTATTTGAAAATATATATCTTCTTGATTCTTGCAGTATAAACTTGTAAGAAGTCTGCTTTAATCCTACTTATTTGAAGTTATTCATGTAATGTGAGCTTCACTGTAAGGGAAGGATTACAACCCACAGGGGTAAATTACTGATTACACACTGTGTGTTTGATGTGATCTATCATTGGTTGTGTTTAAGTAAATGGTGTGGTTCAACCTGGCAGGAAATGTAAGCTGTAAATCCATGTTTACTTGTTCAAGAGTAATATGCCTGTCTGATTTAGTAAATTAATTATGAATAAGTAAAACAAGACTCACTGCCAAATTAGCATTCTGTTCTTTGTAGAGCGTCCTTTGTCCTTGCCACATAAATTTATTTACCCAGCACGTTCACTGTATGCACATGAAACATGTTCCTTTTTAAGCTAGTTCTGGATGCTGGAAGA
The DNA here is from genome assembly GCA_034780255.1 of Parotocinclus maculicauda. NCBI lineage: Eukaryota > Metazoa > Chordata > Actinopteri > Siluriformes > Loricariidae > Parotocinclus > Parotocinclus maculicauda. The sequence continues at coordinate 3,229 of JAUZSU010179796.1, read as the reverse complement.
CTCTTTCCTGTTTCAGCAACAATGTTCTACAGAAAGTGAGGGATTAGACTGCAATAGAAGAACTTGAACTCGACTGCCCTGCATGAAGACTGCCCTCGGACTCTCTCTTTTAAGTCAAGTCAGATTTATTTGTTTAGCACTTTTTACACCACAGCATTCAAAGCAGCTTAGACTGTAAGATTGTATCTGTTGTAAGTTGTTGTGGACAGGGGTGGTAGTAGGGCAATGGTCCCCCTCGGGAAAGACAGAGTGGTCTCCCAACATATTTGCTTTACATTGAAATAGTCAAATAGTAAAATAGTTATATGCACTGAAATAACTTGCACTAATTATAGCAGCTAAATGTCTCACAGTGGTTTGGTTCACTGCTTTATATTTTATTCATTCATAATTCAGCCATAGTCTTATCCACCAGGGTGCAGGGCAGGAACAACCCTAGGTGCCAATCCATCATAGTGCACACGCACTCATACACACACTCTCACACTAAGGGTACTTTGGAAACACATATTTACCAAACACCCCTGGGTTTTTTTATGTGGGAGGAAGCCGGGGTGCCCAGAGAGGACCCACATAAGGAACACAGGATGAGCATGCAGACTCCATGCACATGAAGCCCAGAGTTGGGATTAAGCCAGGGATTTTAGAGCTGGAGCTTCAATTTTTTTTAATACTGTTACAACTGATAAATACAAAGAGTATTATACGTACATATTTAAATTGCTAAGCTTGTTGTTTAAGACGACTAAAATAAATACATTTTTATGTTGAAAATTTTATTTAATCTAGTTTCATGATTACTTATTGACCTTTATTGTTTGATTTACATGTATAGCGAACGTACAAACAAAAACTACTGCTGCTCACGAACTTTGTTCATTGAAAAATAAATTTCTAAGTTAACAATCTACATCACAATGTATAGGTACTCAGCATGCGAAGCATAATACTGTAAAAAACAAGTTCTTATCAAATTCCAGTCAACGTTTAAAGAACTTATCCAGTGTGATCTGAGTGGCTAAGTGACTTCTTTTTTGTAGTAAATGGAAATGTTAGGCAAAGACCTGTAGGTGGCAGTAGAGGGCTTCAGAGATGCCAGAGACGAAGAATTTCTCCACGGATATTACATACTGTACACGTTCTTTGGTCCGATTAAGCGGTATTTTGGTCCAAATAAGCGAATAATATTACACGTATTTGATAGGATTTTTTTCAGTACTTTAAGATTTGGTCCGAATAAGCAGCTGGTCCCATTAACCGGAATCGACTGTAATAATAATAATAATAAAAGATGCCATTACTTAGTGGATATGTGTATTGTGGTCTGATGAATCAGTATTCCAGATAATTTTGGAAGAAATGGACACCCTGTGCTCCAGACCAAAATCAAAAAGTCCATAAGCCAGGGTCCGTGCCAGGGCAAAGTGTCTCTGGTTTAAACTTCTATACGCTAAACTTCAGCATTAATGCAGAAAAGTACAATACGGTTTTAGAGCAAATGTGCAAATCCATATGCTGCACACACAGTCCCGTTTAATTAAACCAATTAATTGATCTTGACCAGATAAAAACATGAAATATCTTATCAGAGAATTTCTTATCACAGAATTTCATAGTGATTCTGCCAGCTTTCGTGTGGACGGTGGCTATATATATATTTTATTTTTAATTAATAATGTATTCTTATTCTTCTAAGAACTCTTTTCAGAATGAAACGTTTAATAGTGTACAGAGGTAAGCACTACTTCCTCCTGAATATCTTCTGACTGTGTTAACTGCTTCTGTTGGTTTCATGCTGGTACCGACGCGGTTTGTGCTCGGATTTTTGATGTTTAAGGAATAAAAATGCAATACTTGAATATTTTTTCATGGTTTTCTCGGACTTGGGGGTTGTTTTTCAGAAAGGTATTATTCAAATGCTAAGGCTGACAGCTGGGTCAGAACGGCCTAGGCGCAGGGCAATTCGTCGTCGACATGTTATAATGCAGCGCTGAGCAGTGGAAACTGCAGCCAAGACACTTTCAGATTGTTCAGGTAAGTCGCTTTTAAATATCTTCACTTAGCACTTTGAAAGGCCCAGTAACTGTCCTGATACTTTTGGCCACATGTTAGTTTGTGTCTTAATACTTTTGGCCACATGTTAGTTTGTGTCTTAATACTTTTGCACATGTTGGTTTGTGTCTTAATACTTTTGCACATGTTGGTTTGTGTCCTAATACTTTTGGCCACATGTTGGTTTGTGTCTTAATACTTTTGGCCACATGTTGGTTTGTGTCTTAATACTTTTGCACATGTTAGTTTGTGTATTAATACTTTTGCACATGTTGGTTTGTGTCTTAATACTTTTGGCCACATGTTGGTTTGTGTCCTGATACTTTTGGCCATAGAAAACTTACAAAGCATATCTAATTCCCTCTTACATGTGGTTGTATGTAAAAGCCAGTGATTTATTCACCCAGCTAAGGGATCTGATCCTGAGGCAAAATAAATTCCCAGTTTATTTTACCGTCTCTATTGATTAGTAAACGTACTGTTATTGCCCGGTGGAGCTCTGATCATTTTATGCGAACAAGTCAAATAGTTCATTTTGAATAAGAAAAGAAAAATCTCTACAGCTAGCAGGAAGAAAAGGTTCAGTCAGAGAACATAGAAAAAGTGGCACCACGCATGCCAACACATTTAGACAGTAATAAAGGAGGACATTGTTGCCACCATCTGTACTGTGGAGAAGAATGGCGAATGAAGAAAGTATAAACAGAGATAGAGAATGAGAAAAAATGGAGCCAGAGAGGAAAACTGCAGCTCAGTGAGACAAATGCAAATTAAAATGTATGGCTACACAGATAAGAGAGGGAGAATATTGATTCAACGTCTTTCTCACTAGGGTGGCGGTAAGTCAGGAGTCTATCCCAGAATACTGGGCGGGAGTGCACTCTGGAAACAGCGCTAGTTAATCAGGTATTTAACACACACACTTCTTCACACCAAACTGAAGTTCCACCTATATAATAAAAAAAGAAAACAAAAAAAAGAAAAAAAACCTTGACAGGCACATGTATTTTCTAATGCCTGCTTTTGTTTCCTTTGACTTTGGAAGACCATTAGGAATAAATATAAATATATAAATATATATCCGAAACAAATCCTATTATATACGTGTAATGTTATTCGCTTATTTGGACCAAAATTTTGCTTAATCGGACCAAAGAACGTGTACAGTATGTAATAT
>JAUZSU010179785.1:0-12633 GCA_034780255.1 Parotocinclus maculicauda | reverse complement strand
ACAAATTCATCTTTGCAGAGTAAAAAAGAACTAATTAGCCTCTGCAGAAAAGAGTCGTAATGCTGAATTACTTCTTGTAAATAACAGCACTGAACAAAGAACATAGGACGCAATGAAATAATACCAACGAGGAATTAAATAAGCTTATCACACATACAGACTGCTCAGGCGATCAAACCCAGCCTATCACACACTCCTCATTACCGTCCTTCTGATCACACACACCTGTTCCTTATTAGTTCAAGGCTCTCACCTTGTTTCTACGTGCTTTACACTGTTGTGGATTATCGCCGATTTATTGCCCTTATAGGCTTACATCTCCCGATTACTTATTGCCTTTTTGTGTCTGACCCTGGACTGTTTGACTCTGATTCTGCCTGTCGATTACTCCAATAAACGTCAGTTTTGTCTCTGTACGCTGCATCTGGTTCTGCCATTTATACGCTCGCGTTAGAGTTCAGTTAGTGATGCTAATGTTTAAGTTCTTGTGTAAGAACAGAAGCTGGTCTACATGTTCAGATGCAAGTGTCCTCTTATCGATTATTGACATTTGTTAATCGATTCAGAATCGTTAACGTCCGAAATGCGATGCATCTAAAAATCCAATTTTTACCCCACCCCTACCTGGCATTGTAACATTTAGAGGGCAGTGCTGAGTAATGATGGTGTGGACTAGCAGAATGAGGTTTTTTTTGCTGATATCTTCACTATTTTCACACTTCTATCACAACTAATCATCAGCTAAAGCGTCATGATTGTGACAGGCCCTTTATGGTTACTATACCTGAAGCTTTTTTTAAATTTCCAACTCTACTGAGAAGTTAAAATTTTTGAAAATCTGTACTAATATTTCTGAATGCAAGAGAACACTACCAGGGCAAAAAACGCCAATGCTAGAAATATTTTCAGAAAACATTATTCTGCTAAGAAAACAAATTACAGGAACGCTCACTCATGCAGATTGTGTCTAGAAGATGTGTTAAAAGCCATTGCTGTCTAAGAAGAACGAAGGCAAAGTGCTGTTGCAGAACTTGGAAAGTTTTAGCCAGTGTGGTTCAGCATTTGAGCTGTATGATAATGTTCCAGAATTGAGTGACTGCATCTCAGGCACAGTTCAATCATGAACCAAAAAAGTGGCCTGTTGTTGGTAGTTTTTACAGATGCTGGTATTGATGAGCTGCGTCAATGTGAAAAGCCAATTCATATTTGGAGTAAAATTTGGAAAAAAAATAATTTCATTATATGTTTTCTAAAGAGCAATGTCTAGACAATTTTCTATAAGACAACGTTCATTTCCACATTGCAAAGAAATACCTTAAACAAATTGTCTGCTACTTTACCCACACAACTACGACACCAAAACATATCAAGGGAAAAGCTATGCCAACGTAGGTTCCCTGCCAAAAAATTTGCAGTTAACAACAAGCTATACAAGATTATAGTCTTAATATACTGCAATCTTAGGCTTGGCCCATGACTTGGTCTGTGTATATACACATTTACAGCATTTAGCAGACGCCCTTATCCAGAGCGATAGATTTGGATCCCTTATCCAGAGCAGGGATTTGAACCCTGGACCTTCTGGTCCATAGTCCAGTACCTTAACCAGTAGGCTACCACAGCCCCATACACATTCCATACATCTGGACAGAAATCATTCTTGAATAAGCAATTTACACAAGAACCTAATCAGCGCAATCATAATGAGGAAATCTGGGATCAATGCAGCTTTTTCTATATAATTGTGAAGCACTTGCTCTTTATTAATATTTAAAAACCCAGACAAAAGTTATATACAAATTAAATTATGTCGTTGGATATACTGGTAATTCAATATTTACACAATATTTTAATCATTCAATTTTTATTTATTTTCAGCTAATTGAACAACTTAAGGTAACAAAAGGGTGCATCCAGTACCAATGTTTGAGGTTAATCCCAATACAGCACTGGGTATAAAACAAATCCTATTTATTTGCGTTTTATGCAACAGCACCCCACAGTGGTAACTGATAGTAACAAACTGCACTAATGCCCTTAGACTGTTTGTGTGGCTGTGTGTGCAATTAAGGTCAAAAAAGTTACTTGTGGATTTGTAATAAGTTTAGGTGATTATATTAAGTTATGTGATTGGTATTAAGTTTAGCTATTAAATGTGATCAATAACAGCCCAGTATTTTAACATCATGTTAAATAGGCATTTGCATACGCAGATAAATAAATGGCACAGCAACATAATTAACACAAACCATTCCAGATCCTGGAAGGCATTAGAACGTGTGAAATGCCGGATCCCAATCCATCACTTAGAACAAGGCGTAAACAGTTCTGAATGTGTGTCGAACAAGAAAGTCATTCATATCATCCACTCATTTCCAATACAATTTTCACCGTGTCTAAAAATGTAAGGAATCTCTATTCATGTATGCCAACTTTCAGTAAAATTTATCAATAAATGAACAGCAGGTTAAAAGAAAGAGAAAAAGTGGGAGGACGAGTAAATGTTCAGCAGTTTTTCTCTCCTGCAGGTTATGAAATATTAAGTCTGGAGCATTTGGACAGCTCCAGAACCAAGACCCAAGATTAACTTTTAAATAATGTTTTAACATGCTTAATATTTTAGCACCTCAGCTATTAAGGGCAAGCTGTTCAAAGCACCCAAAAATAAAACTGTGAATTTTTTTTAACACAGAAATATGGATCAGGGGAAAAAAAGAAAAAAAAAAAAAAGCACGCTTGTTTATGCACTAGTTTGCTTAAAAGACGATGAATAAACGAATTAAGGGATTGAAGAAAAAACATGAAATGCATTTTGATTTATATCTATGCAAATGCTAAGTAAAACACCATTAAGGGCGTTATGCTTCCTGCAACATTATTCAGCATGACCAGTTTGTTAGTGGGTGAGTGATTGTCTGGGGGAAGGCACATCTCTGGAAGAACACAGACCTCTACAGGCTAGACAACAACACCGTGACTGTTATTAGGAATCGGATGAAATCCTTGTGCCTAGGGTCCCGTTGTCAGACCCTACACTAGTGCAGTGGGTCCTAAGTTCCTTCTGGTTCATGACAATGCCCGGCACCCTGTGGTGACAGTACGCAGGAAACTTTTAGAGTATGGAAATAAATTCAGGTCACCTGACCTAAATCCAGTTGAACACCCCTGGGACACCTGTGTTTTGATCCATATGACACCACCAGGTTGCACTTAATACTGTCCAGCAGCTCAGTGATGCCCTGGTCCAGATCTAGGAGGAGATCGCCCAGGACACAATCCGTCATCTCATTAGGAGCATGACCTGACGTGATCAGTCATGCATACAGGCACGTGGAGGCGATACGAACTACTGTGAACTACTAAAATGGACTAGCCTGCTGCATCATGATTTTATTTCCCATTAAAATCTAACTGTTTTCAAAGTGTTCTTTATATAATTGTATTTTCTTCGCAGTGGTGCACATTCACTCCATGTCTCTGACTGGAGATTTCATTGGAACTATTAACACTCATAATATTCATCTGCATGCACACTAAATGGCATCTGATCCAAAAATTATGCTCATGCATGGAATTTAGTGTAAACATTCCCATAACAACGTTATATTAAGGTCATGTCTGTGTAGCAAGTAGCAAGCCACGGTTCAGAACGTTAGAGTGTTTAATTAGCAGTGCTTATGATAGAAGTCTAAAATTGGGGCATGTTCAGCAATGCACAGTGTTAGAATTCAACCAATTTTCTTACACATCCTAAAAAACTCACCGTTTTCTTATATAAATGGCTCACAAAACTGAAACGATATTTTAAAATGAAAAAGAGGCAGTATAATTTTTATACACGGGATAATTCACGTTTCAAGTGTGAAAGGGACTTCAGGAAACTTCGGTGGTGGTAGAATCGTGGCATCAGCATTGGTGGCTGTACCGAGACCAACGTCATTAGAAATGGATTGTTATTAACGTTCTCCAGACCCGAATCACATTGAACATGCTTGGGATGTACTGAGAAGACGTCTGGCAAACCGTCCAATGCCTCCTACAACAGCTGGAAGTTGCCCTGGAGAAAGAGTGGCCAGGGATCCCACAATAACTGCTGGACAACCTAGTCCTGTCCATGGCCCATCACTGTCACTGTGCTTTAGCAGCCTTGGGTGACCATACACCCTACTGAACAGTCAATGTGTGGCACTCTCGTCCAGTTAACATGCTTCTAAATAGGTCACTTTCTACTCAATCAAAATAACTGAGTTGCATCTCAATTGTGTAACTGAACAACTTTTGGACTATTTGAATGATCTTGTTTATTAAAATAATAATTATTATATTATTATAATAAATATTAATCACTTCATATTTATTTGGAAAAAATCCTCTAATTTTTCTTAGCAGTGTACTTCCTTGAACAGATAATTACTCAGATGTTATGCCACCATGTTGACTAATTAAAAGTTTATAGCTTGTTTGTTTTAGTGTCCACCATGTCAAATCAGATTGACTTGACTGAATGTATTTAAGCCACAATTAAAATGCAATTCGATTCAGGCATTAACGTGGTTATAATTCCTCTATTAAAAGGATTATTTTTACACAGCACATTCAATCAATATAACCATGAACGTATTCCATTCCGACTGATCTAATAATCTGAATGAAAACATAAATGTAGATAAGTGTGGCCATGTCACATCACGTCCTAACCATAATCTCAAGACCTAGTCGCTCAGGAGTTTTACAGGAAATCCTTCAACACAGGTAATTGCACTCAGTAAATTGATTAGCACTTCTTTCTTATGCAAATCTCTATATGAATGTGTGAAACGCACACATTTAAATTCGTACAGTGAATAGCTTGGGTGTATTTGTATGAGTGCTTCTGAGCAATGCAGCTTTATTGACCAATCATGCCATATGTATTTACTTTATTCCCACAAAAGTCCTAGGTAAATATTCAACTTCATGTTAGAGTATCCTCATCCTTCGGACAAGAAAGCAAGGTTTCTGATACCTTTTCCCACAGCACATCTCTGTGAAACTCGATTTTCCATGCTGGTGGCACTCAAGACCAAACACAGGAATAAACTTAATGTTCAGCCAGAGCTCCAATTGCTTTTTTTCATGCTTCAACCTGACATCTAGCACTTGATAGCAAACATCATCAGCAATCTCATCTAAAAAAGGTGCTCAAAGGTTAGGAACCTCGATCCTAAAGCGTTTCTAAGAATTGTTTGTTTTTGCTTTTTTTTTTGGTTTGTTTTGCAATATTGCACATTTCCTTCTGAAAACCAGCCAAATACATTTAGTTTGCTGAATTATTTAGAATTTATTATTTAGTAATAGAGTACATTTTGTCCTCAAAAAACGGTGAAAAAGAGGAGGTTCAACATTGCGTTTTAAATAAATGTGTTCTTGAGCAGGCTGTATATGTGATATAGCCTAATTTTTCTCTCGCTTGTCCATCTACACAATCTACATAAATCTGTCACTTTTTCCACATCGCAAATGTCACTCCTTATCCTTCCATTTCTCTTCTACTACACAGTTACAGTAACTTCTGCACAATGCCTGTAATTCTACCTGTGGAAAAGACGCAAGCAAAACGCAACACCGAGGCAAAGAGGTGAAAAATCCTTACACATGCATGCAGACTCCAGCAGTGCGAACAACAGAAACGTTGTCAGTGTTAAGCTACCTGAAGCATGACACTTCAGCAGGTAGCTAAGATGACATTCCACTGATCTGCAGCTCTGCTTTGACACAGCCTTCCTGCTTTTACTGGCAGCTGAAATGCAACTACAGCAAGCAGCATTCTATTGAGCTGAACGGAAAAAAAAGCCACTAGACTCAATATCTGTTTGTAATAATACCTTGTCTGGATCAGCACTGCCAAGCTTCCAGATGTTAGTTTTTTTAAGTACAGGTATAACCCAAAGAAACCACAGGTGACTGAAACAGCAGAATGTACTGGTGACAGACTAAAAGTAAGGCAACAAAGAATGGTCAAAAGTTGAAGTCTGGATAAAGAGGCAGTAAAGAACAAAAAAACATCAACGGTGTGTTCACAGGCAGGAGAGAAGACGAAGACAGAGATATTCTGGCTACCTGAAGAGATAATAGGTATGTAGAAGTAGGACGATAGATTAGGCAGATGGATTAGAAAATTATATTGATTTAACAGATTAGATAGAAAGGTAAATAGATACATTGGGGAGGGGATGGGGGGATCTGTTTAAATGCAAAGTTTTGTTTGAACACATTAACTCAGTGGTATGTACAGTGGGGCAAAAAAGTAGTTAGTCAGCCACTGATTGTGCAAGTTCTCCTACTTAGAAAGATGAGAGCGGTCTGAAATTTTTATCATATGTACACTTCAACTACGAGAGACAAAATTGGGGGGGGGGCACATTGTAGGGTATTTTAAAGAATTCATATGCAAATTATGGTGAAAAATATTTAGTCATCCACAAAATTTCTGGCACTCTCAGACCTGTAATTTCTTATTTAAGAAGTTCTTCTGTCCTTCGCTTATTAACTGTATTAATGGCTCCTGCTTGACCTCTTATCTGTATAAAAGACACCTGTCCACAGCCCCAAATAGTCAGACTCCAAACTCAACCATTGCCAAGACCAAAAAGGAAGAAAATTGTAGACTTGCACTATGCTGAGAAGAGTAAATCTACAACAAGCAAGCAGGTTTGTGTGAATAAGTAAACTTAGGGAGAAATGGAAAGAAAATGGAAGACATACAAGACCATTGGTAATCTCCCTCGATCTTCATGACCATGAGAACGGTGAGCAAAAATCCCAGAACTACACAGGGGGACCTGATGAATGATCTGCAGAGAGCTGGAACCAAAGTAACAAAAGCTACCACCTATAACACCTGCAGTGCCAGGCGTGTGCCCCTGCTTAAGCCAGTAAATGTCCCGGACTGTCTGAAGTTTGAGAGAGAGCATATGGATGATCCAGAAGAGGATTGGGAGAATATCATGTGGTCAGATGAAACCAAAATAGAACTTTTTGGTAAAAACTCAACTCATCGCGTTTGGAGGAAGAAGAATGCAGAGTTGCATCCCAAGAACACCATACTGTGAAGTATGGGGGTGGAAACATCATGCTATAGTGGTGGAAACAATGCTTTGGGGCTGGTTTTCTGCAAAGGAGACAAGACGACTGATCCATGTAAAGGGAAGAATGGATAGGGCCAAAACCTCCTTCCATTGGTGAGAGCATTAAAGATGGAACGTAGCTGGGTCTTTCAGCATGACAATGATCCCAAACACACGACTCGGGCTACAAAAGAGTGGCTCCATAAAAAGCATTTCAAGGTCCTGGAGTAACCTAGCCAGTCTCCAGATCTCAACCCATTAGAAAATTTGTGGAGGGAGTGTTGCCCAGCGACAGCCTCTAGAGAAGATCTGCATGGGGAAATGGGCCAAAATACCAGCTACAACGTGTGCAAAGCTGGTGAAGACTTACAAGAAACATTTGACCTCTGTCATTGCAAACAAAGCTAATGTTACAAAGAATTAAGTTGAACTTTTGTTATTGACCAAATACTTCTTCTCCACCATAATTTACAAATAAATTCTTTAAAAACTCTACTATGTAATGTCCTAGATTTTTTTCTCATTTTGTCCCTCATAGTTGTGGTAGTAGTTGTGTAGAAGTGTACCTATGATGAAAATTACAGTCCCCTCATCTTTCTAAAAAACTTGCTCAATCAGTGGCTGATTAAATATTTTTTTTGCCCCACTGCAAATGTGCTTACTCATGTATTTACTTGTTTAAGAAGCTTATGGGCAACAAAAGATGGAAAGATTTACAAATAATTGACCGTCATTGGTTTAACCATAAAGCAAACATAGCTGATGCATATACACATACATATAGTATTTTAAACCATGTAATGAAAGGCTTCATACCTCTACCTAGTATGTGACAAGCACAAACTAGCAAAAAGATTTAAATTTATGAAAAAGTTTAAAGTAATAGATATGAGGAAATATAAATACCATGTACTACGGTTGGCTTGACATTTAATTAAAAAAATAATAAAAAGAAATAATAGGAATCAAGCAGTTTCTTACTCTATTATACCCATCTAAATGGTTGACTTTACGTTACCAGCAACTATCAACTGTGTTGTGTTATGTTGGAAACTAGTAAGGCCAGACTTTTTTAATTGCTTGTTCCTCGGATGTCCCTACTTAAGAATCTACTGAGGATGGGGGGAAAAAATATAAATAAATCTTTATTTCTCATCATTTTTTAATTTCTCGAGGACTATGTGGAATCAATACAAGGATTTTTTTTTTTTTATACAAGGAATTCAGTCTGGAATTTTTAGTGATCTCAGCAATGTTTTTATAAATTACATTTAAACACGTACAAGCATCATAATTTACTCTTTTATAGTTTTTTCTTCTTTTCTTTTGTCCAAATACCAGCAGCTCAATTTTATTATTGATTCAAACCCAGCTGGTCAATTGTTATAATTTGTTTAGCCTTTTTCCACAAAGCAAACAATATGTCCTGTGGACTAACAGTTATTAATGTGAAACAAAGCGATTAAATGTTGATTGCGGCATCTTCTATGGTTGCACATTCAAACACCTTCATTACAATCGCCAACACAAAACAGATTTCATTACAAAAGAAGAAAGAGGTAGTTCAGGCATGTCAAAATGAAATAATTGGTGAAATTACAAAATCAATTAGTAAAAGCAGTAGACAAAAAATAAAGCATGTAAAGTAACGAAGAACAAAATTTTCTCACCGAGTGTCTAGTGATAAGGTAGTTTGTACAGTCGATTCCGGTTAATTGGACCACCTGTTAATGGGACCAGACGCTTATTCGGACCAAATCCTAAAGTACCGAAACAAATCCTATTATATACGTGTACGTTTATTCACTTATTTGGAACAAAAATCCGCTTAACCAAACCAAATACGTGTACAGTATGTAATATCCGTATGTAAAATCACAAGAAACTCTTCGTCTCAGGCATCACTACCCGAAAACTCTACCCTCTACTGCCACCTACAGGTATTTGCCTAACATTTCCATTTACTACAAAAAATAAGCCACTTAGCCACTGCTAAAGCGGATCATATCACACTGGATAAATTCTTTACCTATACATTGTGTTGTAGATCGTTTCGAAAAAGTTGTTTGCAAATGTATTTTTAAATGAACAAAGTTGGTAAGCAACAGTAGTTCTTGTTTGTATGTTCGCTATACATGTACATCGCACAATAAAGGTTTAATAAACAATTAATATGTTCCATAGCACGTCCCGTCTTGTAACATAGGGTATATTTAATCAGACCAGCCGGTTATTAGGACCAAAATGACCGCGTCCCGATGTGGTCCGATTAACCGGAATCGACTGTACTTGACGAGGCAAGGTCATCAAATGAAACAGTAGTATAAGGCATTAGAGTAGCAGTAAAAAAACGATGCATACGTATTCTGGACTTTTAGAAGTCATAAATAAAATTAAGCAGGGCTGTCCACATACCTCACACACGATATCAAACCCAACACACAAACTACACAACATAGATGAACAAAAATCATTTTAGCATCTAATAAATATGAGCACCGAATACACCCAAAATGTGTTTATTACTTATAAACGTGGACGTGAAAGTCCGTTTACCTGTGAAAACCTGTATATATATCTCTGTAGTTTCCCACACGCACATCTGTGTGGTTTTTTTTTTCCTTCTACCCCTTTCATACTCAGCTGCAAAGTCATGAGGTTGCTCTCCCATCTGTGGCTAACAGCTGTGCGAAGTGAGAAAGACAACTGTACTACAGGTCTTAAGGGCCCTACTCGTATGAAGTGCAAAGTAAATGGGAGTGAAGAAGAGAGGAAAATGGGTGAGAAGATATGAATGAGGAGATAAAAGGCAGATGATGAAAATAGAAACTGTAAACAGATCAAAGAAAAGGAGCTTCTGAGAAACAAGTGTTATGGAGTTTCCCTGAAGTAAAAATAGGTAAGAAATGGACAGAAAAGGATAAATGGGGTGTGAAACAAAGAGAGAGGGAGATCTGGGGAGACAAATACATAAAAACATAAATAAGAAGACAAAACGGATAGATAGAGAACTGGAAAGAAACAGATGATAAAAGGCAAGAACACGGGAGAGAAAAAGAAGCAGTAAGGCAGGAAGGAAAATAGAAGTATGTGTGAGAAAATCAACAAATGGAGGAAAGAACAACAGATGATAAACCCTTAACAAATGGCGGAGAAAAGAAGAGAGGATGAGGGACAAATGTGTAGCAAAGAGATATTAGTAGCAGATATTAAAGATGGATGAGAATAGAAACAATGGAACTGGAAAAGTGAGAAAAAGTAGGAACATGCAACACAGCAGGATAGAGGAAATGAGACAGATGAGAAGAAACGAAGATAGGAGAAAGGAAAAGGCTGAGGAGCAAGAAAGTGAAGAAGCACAAGGAGACAATGAAAAATGAAGTGAACAAAAGAGGAAACAAAGAGGAAAAAAGGCCAACATGAGAAGAGGAGAAACCCTACAAACCTACCAGTGGAACATGCGGGTCCAACATTCATTCATTCGTCATTAATTGTCAGGGTTGTGGGATAGCCAGTCAACCCTAGACAGGGCACCAATACAGTATGGCACATAAACTCACACAATAAGGGCACTTTGGAAACCACAATTTACCTAACTCATGTTTTTGGAATGTGAGAAAGAGGAAACAGAAGTTGCCAGAAAAAACCCACACAAGCACAGGACGACCATGCAGACAACCACACAGGTAGAGCTCATTGCCAGGATCAAACCAGAAATCTCAGAGCTGTGAGGTGGCACCACTGTGCTGCCTCCCCAAACTCGTCTAAAAAGAGCAAAAATGTTTCATATGGTCATTGTATAGACAACGTTTGACTGCGCATTTACTTTTCATACATATATGATTCTTATAAGAGCAGCAATCAAGAGTGTAGCCAGACTTGTCCTTGCCCATTCACACTGTGCCTGGTCAACTTGTATTTGTGAGCATGACCGGCCCCCTCCCTTGTTGGCCTGCACTCAAATTGTGCTTAAACATTCTGGGTTCAGCATATCCCAAAGTAGAACAGAGTATGGAGTCATTACATTAGTTAAAGAACCCCAACACTGACACACAAAGTACACTGGAGTTTGTAAATGTTAGGAATTTATTAATGCCAATCTGTCCAAAAGCAAAACGTGTTTCATATGTATACACCACAGGAGCACAAAATATTCACAAAAGCATTCTCAGTCTCATCTTTCTCAGACCAAAGCGATTTGCTGGTATGAAAATCTGCTACGTCAGTGTTGCCAAAACGTACACTGGACAGAATAAAAATATAAAAAATAAGCCAAAATATAAACAACGTTATCTTTAATTTAATAAATGCCTAACTTGCAACTTCGGAAGCAATAATGACAATTTGAAGCTGTGAATACATGCTGTAAACATTGGTTTCCCAAATAAACTCGATCACTTTATTAGGTACACCACCTTGTTTCTACACTCACTGCACATCTATCAATTCAATTTAATATGTAGAAGCACTTTGTAGTATAACAATTACAGACTGTAGTTCATGTTTCTCGACATACTTTGTTAGTCCCCCTTAGCCTAATGGTCAGGAACACCAAAGTGGGTGGTAGATCATTCTTAGCACTGCAGTGACATGGTGGTGTGTTAGTGCATGTTCTGCTGGTACGAGTAGATCAGACAGCAGTGCTACTGGAGCTTTTAAACACCTCGGTGTCACTACTGGACTAAAAACAACCTTTAGCATCTTGTGGATGACTACCACAAACTATGCAACAACAATAAGCTGCTGTTTCTGACTTTACATCTACAAGTGAAGTTATACCATCGGTGTGTCTTATACAGTATATAGTAAGAGAACAGTGTTTATAAACACAGGAGCACTGCTGTGCCTGATCCAGCACAACACACTATCACACTAACACCACCACCACCACCACAGTGTCATTCATAAGAGCAGAGTACAAAATACCTATTTATTTGGTGTATTTAATGCGGTCAGCATCAATGGCCATTTCAACAGCACACACAAGGTTACATCTATACCATATAATACTGTAGGTCAACCAGTAATAGGTTTTCTACTGGCAAATACTGATATATTTAAGTGCTATGCCATGTTAGCTGTTTTGAGTCTGTTTACGACTGCTATGTCGATTGTGATAAATGATCTTAATTTTAAAACCTCAGTAGATAAAACTAGCAGACACTGATCGGTTAAACGCAGATCTGTGTAACAGACGTGCATTCCCATGTGCTGCACTCTCATGGCTACTCTAGCACTGGTTGAAAGTCATCAAGCATAAGAGAGAATCTGTTCCCTGAACCAAAGACTCAAAAAAATTAGCTCAACTTCTTAATACAAGCACTGTGATCTTATGAGTTATTTGTTTGTGTGCGCGCATGTGCGAGACAGAGAGAGAGACAGAGAGAGAGAAGAGGGGGAGAGAGAAAGAAGAGTGAGAGAGAGAGAGAGAAAGAGAGAGAGAGAGAGAGAGAGAGGGAGAGGAGAGAGGGAGAGAAGAGAGAGAGCGAAAGAGGAGAGAGAGAGAGCGAGAGAGAAAAAGAACAGA
>JAUZSU010179774.1:0-12633 GCA_034780255.1 Parotocinclus maculicauda | reverse complement strand
TGGAATAAGGCTGTAACGTAACAAAATGTGGAAAAAGTGAAGCGCTGTGAATACTTTCCGGATGCACTGTATATATGTATAATAGGTATTTTTTATATATATATATATATATATAGATAGATAGATTAGATAATTTCAACTTTATTGTCATTGCTCAGTACAAGTACAAGGCAATGAAATGCGGTTAGCATCCACCAGAAGTGCAAATAGTGCTGTGTACATGTGGAAAAAAACTGTGCCGTTAAAGATACAGTGCAAGTAATAGATAATGGGAAAAAAGCTGTTCCTAAGTTGAGTAGTTGTGGCAGGGATAGTCCTGTATGTTCTACCAGAGGATTATACAGGGTGTGGCTTGGGTATGAAGAGTCCCTTATGATGCGTGCTCTACGTAGACAGCTCTGGTACTGAAAGTCGCTGATGGCAGGTAATTGTGTACACATGACGCGCTGAGCGGTCTTGACCAACTTTTTCAGGGCCTTCCTTTCAGCCACAGTGGAGCTTCCACAACACTGTCACACAGTTGGTCAAAACACTCTCAATGGTGCAGCTATAAATTTTGTCAGTATGTGGGGGAATAGATGGTCCTTCTTCAATCTCCTCAAGAAGTAGAGGCACTGTTTTGCCTTCTTTACCAGACAAGAGGTGTTGAGAATCCAAGAAAGATCCTCGGAGATGTGGACTCCCAAAAACTTGAAGATAGAGACATGTTGTACCTCAGCTCTGTTGATCAGGACAGAAATGATTATATTGATTATATTGACTATTCTTACCCCTACCATCTTTTTTTCTGGGTTTAAGCACAGTGTACAGCATATCGATGTACAGTTATTTATTTTTTTCCCCTTCATGTCTAAAATTGATTTGTATAAAAATTCCAGTAACTGTTGTTGCAGATGAAATCTTGATAGCAACACGCACTTCCTGTAGGTATTGCTGCTGTGCTATAGTTCTGAGAACATTGGAAAGTAATTATGAGAAGGCTGACCATCAGATTTTGAAAGCTGATTCTGAGGATGGCACTGATCCTTTGCAAAAGTATGACTCATTTCTAGCTTAGCATTGTCACTAATTGGAATGGTTGTCCACAACCTTTTGGTCACTTAGTGTAACTGCTCAGTGATGGATCCTTTCTATTGGTTGAAAAATATACTAGTCATACTAGTACACAAACATTATTATCCTCTAATTGTTGTGAGCAGTGTTTCCCTACAAAGAGTTGTGTATTGAACTGACAGATAATTTGTGACTGATTTGAAGACGGATACTTTAGGGTATGAGAACTGAAATTGTATGGGTATATGACTAAAAGGGTATGAGAACTGCTGTTCAACCAAGTGTCCTAGGTACCTGGGAGACAGCTCTGACACATGAAGTCCATAATAGATCCAGTGGGATCTAGGTTATTGTGTACAAGGAGCAGTTTAAATAAATAAGAGAGGGTTAGGGGTAGCCCTAAACTGTCTGCCTCCTTGACACCAATATGGTCAGTGAAGCAAAGAATAAACAAGCACTACCTTTGTTGCCATGGTCTCACAGAGCAAAGAACAATTTAAATATAGTTCGCTGAAGTAATTTACATCAGCAAGCTAAATAAATTTTGTCCTAACCCAGTACATGTCCAGTTCCTAAGAAAATTTGTGTACATTGCAATACCACTTTAATATTGAAGAATAATGCTTGTATGTTTGGATGTTTTCCAGGCGAATATACAGGGACAGGTTAAAGTTTTGGACACATTGCATACTGATCACCCTGGTGATTTTCACAGTCCTTTCCTTCTTTGCTGAACAGGTAAGTGTTCATTCCTTTTAAAGCCTTCTACAAATGTGTGTGGAAACCATTTCTGACATGCATTGTTCATCGCAATGACATTCTCAGCTTATTGATGCATATAATTTATTACCAGTCAGGTAAACGCTGATAGACGTGTGTCAAGACACATTGATAAAATGTGCATGATGGTCATTTGATCTCTGGTACAGGGATAGGGTTCTTGTCCTGCCTATCCGAAGAAAGGTTAAGCAGAACAGTGTAAGGACAGACATTGGGACACTCACACCTTACACAGAGGAATTAACATGTCACTACAATCTGTCTGCATGTAAATCAATCTTTAAATCATCTTTAGCTCAATGACCTCATACAGCAGCAGCTGAAGCCACTTTTAAAGATTAATGTTCAACTTTCATTTGTGTACACAGAGCGTTTGGTATTTGTTATCACTATGTTACACATGAAAGCACATGACATTGTGGTGTTTAAGACAAGTCGCTGTTATCAAGTAATCCACAGGACCATCCAGACGCCAGATTGGTTTCAACATGCATTGATTTCATTGTGTGACTACACTAAAAAGAAATTGCCAAGTTACTTTTTTACTATATACTATACTATACTTTTTAAACTATAAAATATTTTATTATTTTCCCAGGATAATTTATAATAAAACTGTTGTAAAGGGCTGCAGTTGCAGAAGTGATTGGTGTGCTCAGTCCTGTTCAAATTGTATTACTGCCACACCGCATCAGTGTGAGCTCTGGTCTGTGCACAGTTGAAGTCATTAAAGTAGGGTTACAGAGTGCTACATACAGAACACGTACACGTAAATAGCCAAGCACACCATTAGCCCTTGAACTGAAAAAATGTGCTTCTCAAAGGCTCAGAAAACTGTAAGATGTAAAAATATAAGAAAAAACGAGTGGGAGAGATAATTGGCAATACTTTAAAAACGATGTCCATTGTTAGTCTGGTGGTTTGCTGAATTGTGTTTAGCAGTGATGTTATCTAGTTTTATGACTAGATAAGGGATCATAATACACCACATTTTTTGTTTTCCTGGTTAAACAGCTGTTAAAATCTTCAGAGTAGTTAGCTGAATTATTATATCAAGATTTAAAAAAATTATCTATACATCGTGTATGTGTGTATATGTGTGTGTAAAACACATAAAAATATACATCTTGAAATATATCTATATATCAAATACATCTATTTAAATTAATATCATAGCATATCTGTACATATGTACACAACTGCGACCTCAACTTAATTCCTTACTACATTTCCCAACACTCATCATTCCCGCCTGTGATACGCAATGTATGTTCCAAATGATGCATACAAGAGTAATCAGTGGTAATTGTTATAATCACTGGTTAAGGGAGAGTAGTAAATGGTGAGTGCTGTGTGATGACGTCATTGTCTTTCTTCCTCTCTCTCTGTAGCTGATTGTGCTGAAGAGGCGGCTCTTTCCCAGACGCAGAGTCAGCAAGGAAACTGAACGTGTATAAGAATGAGAGAGAGTACCGCCCTAGTGCCAAACACATTATGTGGGCTCTGCCTTTCTTCTTGAGTCGTCTAAGAGGTTAAAGAGTATAATGTGATATAATGTGAAGCTGTGATAAAGACAACACAGTGTTCCTTCAGAAGAATGAAGTACAGAGGCTCATAAGCAGAAGTTGTTGATTGCCGTGTTGGAGGAACGTGACGTGAATACTTCCTCTGCAAAAGGGATGAGCGTGAGACACCAACGTATTTAGAGACTCAAACACTCCTTTTTGTGCGCTTACTGTCTGGACGATTGTGAACATGCTGAATGACGTGCTCACTTCTGGAGTTTTTTTAAATTATGGGATTTTAAATGAAAAAAAAATAGGATTAAGGGTTGGAATTACAAGTGGATGCTGATTATTTTTAGCTCATGCTCTCAGTCTCAGTGTTCTGCACACCAGTGCCTTTTCACCAGTCTGTATGTAACTGTTGAACTCTGGTGACCTCCTGTACTTTTAGCTGTCATCATGTCTCCTTGTTCCTTTTTCTAGAATTCAAGTGATTTAGAAGGGGTCTGATTGGCTTTGTTCCCTAACCAGTTTGAAATAATGTCTGTGTCTCTCTCTGTAAAATGCATGTTTATAAGGGCCATGACTAGTGTTAGGTATCATTTGTTTTTTGTTTATTGATTCTGATTTCGATTCTCCTCTTCAATTCTGGTACAATCGATTCCAATTTTTGCTTCCAAAATGGTGAAAAATAAGATATTTTTATATATTTACTGAAAAAAATCTTTACATTAAGTTTTTTTTTCTTTCCCATTAAAACCTATTATAGGTACAAAACTTGTTTTAAAGCAGTGACCTAGAAACACTAACCCACTGTCGGTTAAAGCTGGTTATAAGTTATCTCGACTGCTGAAATGAACGTGTGGTCCAACGTGAAAGTAAGATGTGTAAGGTATATAAATAAAATAGATTTAAATAATAAGAAAAAAAAGCTTAACATTAAAATAATTGCTTTTCTTTTGGATCACAAGTTTATGATTTTAGCATTAGATATTACTCATCACTAGTAGTATATTGTGTTTTTATGGTCATTGTTTGAATACATTAAGCTACATAAAGCTTGTGGACCCTTCTGGCTAATGCAGGTTTTGCACTAGGAGAGTGCAGTCGGTTGAACCCAGTAAGCCACTGAAGCTCAAGTCAATATCAAACTGATGAGATCTTGTAAGATTTTTACACATATTTTAATTAGCCTTCTCTTTAAAAGTGGAGATAAACTTTTGAATGTTCATGTTTTCTGCTAATGCTGTAGCGAAGCTTATCACAACAATTCTGTGTGATGACATGTGATCATATGACTTACCAGATATATGATTTTGTGATACACATTTCTGCTCGTGGTCATGCTTTTAAAACAGGAAATGCTTTAGTAGGAACCAATAAGTGGAACTGAAAATTTTCTAACGGGGACCCGGTTCTTGAAATTTTGGAATCAAGATTTTTGATACCCAACATTAGCCATGACTGAAGCCTGAAGCCTTACAGGTTTTATAGTACATCCTCTGATGGTATTATACACACATACTTTTCCACATTAAATTATTTCTGTTACAACTTACAGTCACATTGACGCCAAACATTCACTCGCATCAGCAGTTGTTGTAGACTATAGTTACACAGCCATCAGAATATTTTTTGTGTCTAGTAACATTGTAAGAAATGTCAGACCTGATTTGCTAACAGGGTCTGCTCAGGAATTTCACATTTCAGTCAAATAAGGAAAAAAATCAGGTTTGCTTTAATTAATTTGTATTATGGGATGTTGCTATCCAAGTGTGATATCAGAGCAAATGCATATATGTACAGTATTATAAATTATGAATGACCTAAAATTACCAAACTTGGTATATGTTTTATAAGAGCAAAATTATGAGAAAAATTGTATGTAGTATTTTACCAAGTGTATGAAAGAAATGTTGGAGCAGATGGACATACTAGCTTGGGCAACTCTGGAATCATCAGATTTATTTTTACTTTTTACCAAATAAACAAATCACAGAAATTTATACCAAAACAATTTTTGTTTAATAGCTGAAAGGTCTGGTTTCAACAATACGATGGTTAAATCAATTAATATAAATTTTATTATTATTATTTTATTGAACTATTCATTTTTAAATTATTATTAATGGTGTATTTGTCCCAACTTCAATAGAGGAAAATGTATGTTATCATCTACCATCAATCATGTTTTATATTTACCTGATTTTCATATGATGGTCTGAATTCTGATACATAGATTTGAATGGAATTGAAAAGCATTATTCTACATCAAGCTGGTTCTAACTTTCTAATGGAGCAACATTTTTTCAAATCATTACAACCAATTTTTAATAAGGTTGAGATGCAGATTGTTTGCAGGCCATGTTGTTCTTCTGTGAGTGGAAAGATGCATTTACCATTCAGTAAAAATACTTAATTATTACCAAATTATTTTCTGTCTAAAGAATCGAATCAGTGTCTAAAATTTAAATGTACACCCCATGCATTGACTTTTGAGGTCGGCTTCCCTGGTCCTGGTCCTGACATGCATCTGCAAACCATAAATGATTGGGGATTAAAAAAAATATATATATAAATAAATGAGGCAGTCGTCTTTGTGTTTAATTATTATTTCAATTATTATTTCTTAAGTTTCAGAATCATCTCTTTGGCCAATGCATAGTTGCAGAATACCACTTTTCTATGAGTAAATTCCATTTCATATTTCTTACAGTCACAATCTTAGTCATTCATTTGTTCACTTCTTATCCACTTACTCTAGACTGGTTTGCAGGAGAACATATGGCTAGCTGGTAGCACAGAAGGCGCAAAGTGTAAGAAGTTACCTAAAGTATGTTTTTGGATTGTGTCAGGAATCCGGACTACTTGGAGTACACAGACACAGGCAGGACCTTCTCACTGTGTTGCAAAAGTGCTACTCTTTAAAAAAATAACATTAAACCTTTGTTTATTTTCCTGTCATAACCTTCCCATTTTGTTGCACTGTTGCACCAACTGTTGGACCGAACCAACTAGGATCAACCAAAACCTCTTGCCACACTCTGGAACAGATTTCCTTGAAGAACTGTTATAATAGTTTAAATTGTTGTTTGACAGCTTTCTTGTTTGTGATATGTTTCTTTATATTGGTCAAGGTCAATGGCTCATTAAGATTTGAAGTAATATTGCAGACTAATTTTTTACATTTTGCATAGACATTTTTAACTTGTGCCGGTATTTGTTTTCGAAATGAAAGTTACAAGGTAATACCAATAATCATTTACTCAACATTGTGTTATTCCAGTGATTATTTTTCCTTGTTTAACTTGGATAAGCTGTGGCCTTAATTAAAATTATTTGTTTTAGGTATGTTTCAAAAAACCAGAATGAACTTCACTGCTCATGAAAAAAAGGGAGTTGGGTAATATTTCAAAATGAATACGAAGCGATAAAAAGAAGCAAACGACAAGTCAAAGAAAATAATTCCATAATGCAAATTAGATGCAAACACAACTTTTATTTACAGCGGCGCTCGAAAGTTTTTGAACCCTTTAGAATTGTCTGTATTTCTGCATAATATGATCAGATTTTCACTCAAGTCCTACAAGCAGATAAACAGAACCCAGTTAAACAAATGAGACAAATGGATTATACTTGGTCATTTATTTATTGAGGAAAACGGTCCAATATTACATATTTGTGAGTTTCAAAAGTATGTAAACCTCTTGGATTAGCAGTTAATTTAAAGGTGAAAATCGAGTCAGGTGTTTTCAGTCAATGCGATGACAATCAGGTGTGAGTGGGCAGGCTTTTGTATTCAAATAACAGGGATCTATCAAAGTCTGTTCTTCGCAGCACGTTTGTAGAAGTGTTTCATGGCACAAACAAAGATTTCTGAGGACCTCAAAAAAAAAGAGTTGTTGATGCTCATCAGGCTGTAAAAGAAAGTCTTTCTAAACTTTAGACTACAGAAATCCACAGTCATACAAATGGAGGAAATTCAAGACCTTTGTTATCCTCCCCAGGAGTGGTTGATCAACAAAGATCACTCCAAAATCAACAAACTTTTAAGCACCGCTTAATTAGTAAAAATGCTCTATATAAAAGTCTGAATGTGCTGGAGTATCTGGACACTCCCTGATTTTAAAAGTGCAATTTCCCCGCCCTTGCAATACCTCTGCAACATGATTTGCCTGAATGTGAAACTTGGAGAGCCATAGAACATCTTATAGCTAGCTGGTCAAACACAGACAACAGAGAAGATTGCTACTTGACCTTATTGGCAAGAAGAAGCAGGTTCAGCAATGCTGCCACCTGAAGATGGATATACATCAGACCATACAAAATCAGCTCGGTGATCAATGGCATGCAATCTGTTATCTGCTGAACACTGTAGAGCCTGTAGAAGGTGGGCTGATGAACATCATCATTGGACCCATGATGAGGGTCAACTGCCCTCTTCTCTGATGAGCTACGGTTCAGTTTGCAGCCTGACAATCATCGTGTCCTGATCTGGTGGGAATGAGGAACACAGGATAATGTTCCTGGAAGAATCATGGTTTGGGCTGGAATCAGCGTTGGTGGTCATACCGATCTCCACGCCACGTGTGGCACTCTTGTCCAGTTTGCCATGCTTCTGTTTACCCTCATAAATACGTCACTTGCTGCTTAGTCATGATAATTGAGTTGAGTTGATTTGAATCGCTTTATATTCATTTAGAAATATTACTTAATAAAAAGTCAGTACTCTGAATAGAAGTACTAGAACAGTACCAGAATAAAATACTCAATTAGACTAGGCTTGCTATTAGAGCTACTAAGGTGCTATACTGAATGAGGTTGAGGACATTATTCAAAGTAAATGACATTCCCAATTTGATTTGACCCCCTACCAACCAATTAATTTCTGGTGATATAATCAGAGAGGTGTCCGCCTGTGCATTGACTGTAGAGTAAATAATTGAGTTGAAAATTGGTTGTTTATTTCATAGTTGTTTGTTTTATTTAAGGGTCAATATCAGTGGCCATATCAGTGACACGCACAAGGGTACATCTATACACAATGTTATCTCAGGACTATATATATATATATATATATATATTAGTGTAATCAATTAACCTAACATGCATGTCTTTGGACTGTGGGAGGAAACCAGACATGGGGCAAAACACTCCATAAGAGGGTATGCTGATAAATCAGTGCCAGGAGTTAATATCAACAATCTCGACACTGATTATTGTATCATGCACAATTTCTAAGATTGCTTAAAAAATTATCTAAGATTTAGTAAATTTGTGAAGGTTGCTTCTACCTCAACACATAACTTGCTTAAAATAGAATATTGATTTAAGACGCCTTGAGGCAAGTTAGTTAACAATGTGGTCTACAAGATGTATCCAAGCCAGCTAACTTTATTCTTGCTGAACATATGAATATGAATACAGATCAAAAGTCAAATGTGATTGAAAATGGCTAATACAGCGGTGCTTGAACATTGTGATTTCTGTATAAACATGACGTACTACATCACAGGGACAAATCAGAGGGCTATTTGATATTTTGGGGACAGATAAGACCAGAGAAGCAAGAACGTTATCCCATTTAATAGTATGGTATAGTATAGTATAGTATAGGTAGTGTCATGGTTTTGCCGTTTTTGCTGCATCTAGGCCAGACTGGCATGCTATCATTGGTGGATTAACGAGTTTATGAATTATACCAGCCAATTCTAAAATCGGTCTGTGAACTGAATATCAAGAAAATTTAACTCAAGCACACAAGCCATTGTAGCAAAGAATGGCTAAAGAAGACTACATTTCAGAATTGCTGTCTTGATCCAATGAAAATGTTGTAAAATGTAAATGTAAAATAAAGTTAATGTAAGGAATCCCGGAGATTAAGCTGTACTGTGTGGAGAAATGAAAACAGCTCCAGTTATTTCTGCACCAGACAGTGAAATGAAAGGTTCACATACTTATGCCAGTCACAGATGTATAATATCGGATCATTACCCACCATAAATAAATGACCAAGTATAAATGTTTACCTCATTTGTTTAATTTGTTTTTTTTGATCCACCCATGACCTTGAACTTGAAGTTTTTAGGTAGAAATATATGTTGTAATAATTAGAATAAATTGAATATTTAGGTTGAAATGCAAACAGGGTTCACAAACTTTCAAGCACTACTATATGTTGAGTATTTTAAGTAAAGGTGTTCAATTATATATTTACTAGAGATAGCCATACTTAGCAACAGCTAAAGAATCAAATCAAGCATCAAAAGTGAATCAAAAACTCACACAGAATAATTCAACACAATTATAGCTTTATTACACAAATTACATAAAATATATTTGTACAATTAGCCCTTTGGGAGGAGACATTCAAAACAGGCAATGATGTGAGAGTCAGTGCTTCATTAAACAGGCACTCTACAAATGTCCATCAACGATCATTCAGTTCACACTGAAAGAAATTAGAGATGTAGTCTGGAGAATACTCTTGTCCTTTTTTGGCACAATCACACAATTCTGACCCAATACCCATAGTCAATGATAACCCATGACAATTAAGTTTTTTTCAAAGACCTGACTTAATTTTACACCAATTCCAGTAAATTGTTCATTTTTAAATTTAATCACTGGACAATCATGACAATTTTTAAAAAGCTACTGCTGTTTTTGAAGGGAAATATGGAGTAAAGGTCAATTTCTCATACTACAATACTGGCAGCACCATTGTTACGGAATGATAGAAAGTACTATTTTACTGTTTGGATATATAACAAATGGTCACTGAAATATAGAAAGGCAAAATAATAATGGAAATGTCAAAATGTGGCAAATGGTGAGCAAACAGCATTTGGATAACACTGATGTTTCAATGGCCAGTGTAGCTTCTTCGTTAAGTTATTTGTATTTAAATTAGATTTTACATTTAAAAATTACTTTGGCACTAAAACACTTTTAATCCAACAGCTCAATGAACTTGACTGTATTGGCTTGTAAAACACTTCCAAACAATGGCAGTGAGAGAACACCCTGATATGTTTTCTGTATCTAGTTGGTAAAGGTTGTCCAGCTCTTAACTGGTAGAGTGTAACTGGTTCAGTTCAGGTCATTTAGTCAATGGTCATCACATGGTCAAGGCTGCTGGGGCTTTGGGTCTCCTGCTCTGGTTTGAGAAATGGGACACTGTCTTCGACTGGCTCCACTTCCTCCTCCCGCCGGGCAAATTGTCAGTCTTTGTGAGTGTGGCACTGCGGGGTAATGCTGAACACCCGGATGCGCAGGTGCGAGGCGATTTGGAGACACACAGTTGTACAGTAACGTGTCAGATCCAACACAGACACGGCCTGTAAAAAAACACACACAGACACTGAATTAAATGATAAAGTGGCCTCAGTGGCCTCAGCATCAGTGGCTATCTTAGCGACACACACATGGGTATATCCATACACAAGTTTATCTCAAGACTAGTCATATATATATATATATATATATACACACACACACACAAGTTAATGGCAATTCAAAGTAATCTATTAACCAAACGGTCATGTCTTTCGACTGTGGGAGGAAACCGGAGTACCCGGAGTAAACCCACTCAGATGAATGAAACCAGATGAAACTGCCAACATTCAATTATGTCGCCTGCATCGTCAGCAACTGCTACACTTTGGTCACGGTGATTACAGAGCCTACACCAGAAGCACTCTGGCAGAGCTTAAGTGACCAAACTCACTCATTTATAGTAATAGCAATTTTTAGTTAACGATCTACCTTCCTACCTACAAAAGTGGAAACCAAGGTGCCAGGAGAAAGTCAAAGCAGAGATTAGGAAAAGATAACAAACCCTACGTGGACGTTGCTGAATGTCAAAAATGGATGGCTATTACTTGCAATGGAGCTTCTATGCTAATAAATGGCTGGATTATTAATAATAAGGATTGACAGTAACAATTGCATGAATGATGGACAATGGTTTGCCGAAGGAAACCTTAACTTGCAAAATGACCTGCCTATTCCACCCGCCATGTTTGCATACATTCTGTGCCAACGAGACGTACTAGCAATAGCGGTAGGAGGAGCAAAAAGGAGGGTGGACAGGGGGAAAAAAGTCTGCTTTCCTACTCACAGATGCATGTGTTGGTTGTGACCGTATAAAGACAAACGTTGCCACTGAGACTCCGACTGCAATGAGCCGAGGGGGTGGTATTCAAGGTTTGAATGAATGATGGGTTTAAAACAAGAGCAGCCTTTTGGGGCATTACATACACTGTTTCATTTAAAGACTACTCACTTTATTTAGGGCAGCTCTGCTCCAAATAGACACAATAACAACCATGGCAAGTCTAATCTGGATTACTGGGTTGAACCTCTGCATTTTTTAAGCTATGAATAAAACCAAAAGACGCGTGACACAGTGGAAGTGATGTATTTTAGACAGAGTGGCTCTGTTAATGCTTCAGACAAGAAGAAACTGGGGACAGCGAGCGCAATTGGAAGAGAGACAAGACGTTAATGCAGTCCATGAATTCTGTATAAGAAACTATGACACATAAAGATTCTCACAGAATCACAACCCTAAGCCTTACTTCATGCGTGTTGGTAAACTCGTAATAAACTGAAACATTTAGGTTGATGAATTCATATGCTGTGCCACTTATTTAATTTCATTTACACAAATTAATTATACAGTCTGCATGCTAAAAAAATATACTCATTATGCATTTCAGGCATGTTCACACTCCAGTTTTACAACATGGGTCAAAGGGTGCGTTTAGCATCCATTCCGGTTTCCTTTAGCTTAAACCTGAGGCTGCAATTTGTATTCATGTTAGATTTTAGGAGCATGACTTTTCGATTCTGTTCATCCTCAGGGGATCTGGTAAGGCACTGATTTTGGAAGTGAGTAACACTCACGTTATACAGTGAGGAGGTCCTGGGTTTAGTCCCCAGGTGGAGTGGTCTGAGTTCTTTTTGTGTGGAGTCTGCATGTCCTTGCCGTGTCTGTATGGATTTACTCCAGTTACCAACCACTGTCCAAATACATGTGGGTTAGGTTAATTGGTTTCTCTAAAGTGCCACTAGTGTGTGAGGCCTATAATTGGTGCCCTAGGCTATGGAGAAAGGATCTCTCTATATATATATATATATATTTTTATATATATATATATATATATATATATACAGTCGATTCCGGTTAATGGGACCACATCGGGACGCGATAGTTTTGGTCCTAATAAACGGCTGGTCCGATTAAAAGCACATGCCCTAAGTTACAAGACGGGACGTGCTATGTAACAAA
>JAUZSU010179763.1:0-12634 GCA_034780255.1 Parotocinclus maculicauda | reverse complement strand
CACTCCACGCTGGGATTGAACCGGCGACCTTCGTGCTGTGAGGCAGAGGTGCTAACCACTCAGCCACCGTGCTGCCTCAGAACTAAACAGCAAATTACAAATAAATAGTGGCAAGCTTATGTTAATTTTAAGACTAAAAAAAACACTCACTCACTCACTTATAAAACCTAGACTAGTCATACACAGGTCACATGCACGTACACACATTTGTCTCACTATCCTGATGGGAATTTTCAACTGACATATTGATTGCTGTAGCTAGTTAATGCTTTCCCCCCAAGCTTTCCCTATGGGGATCAGCAAAATGTCAATGCTGTCACTTTCTGATACTGTTTCATTGTGAAATGCTGTACATTACCTTAACTAAACATTGAATAAAACCAATACAGTATCAAACAATATTTAATGACAATATTATTAACTCTGTTTTTTAACATACGTGTAAATATTTAACATATATGAATGTAAAGTTTCAGGTGTTCACATATATGATCCTGTAGTGTTCGTCCCAACTTTCAGGATTCTGACCTCTGTGTTACAGAGCTACTACTACCTATTTTTAGATTACTGTAACACAGTAAAAACCTTTTTGGGTCAATGTTCTTGACATCCATCTTGACTCCACTTCAAGCTTTTGTTCTGGATCATAAACCCTTTAACATGCCTGAGACAAATAAAGGACTGCATCTGAAATGGCATACTTGAATAGCGCACACAATACACCTCTCCCCAAAGCAGTATGTTGTAATGGGCTGTGTGTATGTGCTGTGCTGTCATGTCTATTTACTAAATTAAAATGGAATGTGGTCATTTTATTTGAGAAATTGCTAGAAAACTTAACCCAAAAATTATTTTGACACAAAATGGACCCCTCAATCTGACAATGTAACTAACTTACATATCGAAACCACCATTATTCCTATAAAGTCAGTGTCATACTGAGTGGTTTCAAACAAATTTGACTGCTCTAGGTTGTTTCAATCGCATTTCATGTCCATTTAAAAGTATGGGACAAATATGTGCCTTGATACTCAAAGGGTTAACCAGCAAAATACATTCAAGTTACAGAAAAGGTAAACATTATATTGCACTCAAACAAACAGGAGTACCATGCCATTCTGAGGGCATAGACAGGCATTTGCTCTGAATGTGGGGAGTTACTGCTACAGTGGATGACCAAAACCCCCTAGCTGGCCTGTCCCTCAGATATGTGTACTTTTCACTGAGTTATGTCTGTTCTGACTGGGAAGTGTCCTCAGGATTTAATTTTATTATTGTTATTTGTATGTGCTCTTTTCTCCCAGTGACCAGCTGCCCATCCTAATGACTTCCCATCACCATGTGGATGAGTTGCACATATATGTTCTTCTTACAAGTCTTTTATGGCAAGAACGAATCCACACAGAAGAAATGACGATACTCAATGTGTCCATCAGCCATCTTTGCCTGCACCTCACATTTGTTGTCCATAGCAGTCACATTTTCTCATCAAATTCTCAACGTTTTGCTAGTCATAAATTGTCCCTGTTCCAGCTTACTTTCTGAAAAGGTATAGAAGTCAAAGTACACGTAAGGAGCACTGCACCCAACTTTTTTTGAATTGGGGTTGTGCAGTATAACCCTTAGCCAGTCTACCTCACACATGGCCAGTTATATCTGTCGAGCATCTGCTCAGTCCAAAGAAAATGCCAAGACAAGACCACTGATCTCAATTGTGGTGGGTTATCAAATGATACTGAGGTGTCACTGGAGCCCTTATTTATTGTTGTTGTTGGGTTAGGCAAGAGGGCGATCTATTTGATAAACCAGTGCCAAAGTTGCTGAGTCATTACAAATGATGAATTCTATTTAATAGGCTAATGGTAATGGCTTTGGGGTTTTCTATAATGCTTTAAAGCTTAAAATAACGCTTTGTCATCTGTTTTAACATCTGCAAATCATTACTGCCAAATGCTGACATCTATTTATGGCATGCAAGTTAGTAGGTTTTAAAAGAACACACACAGATACACGTTTGTCTCACTATCCTGGTGGGGACTTTCCATTGACATAATTACTGTAGCTAAATAATCCTGCGTTACACCTAACCTTAACCTCAGAAACATAATGGAGGTCTTTTGACTCTTGGATTTTTAAATGAAAGTTGCAGTTTCTGTAGAAAAGCAGTATTCCCCATGAGATCTTTCTATGTTCGTGGGGACACTTGGTAATTAACAAATATGAGGTGATTTAGCTTTTTCTCCATGTCCTGCAACACTTCATGCAGCCTATATACAATGCTCACAAAATTTACCTAATTATGAGATATTTCATTTAACTTGACAAAGTTTGCACACAATGCAGCAGGGCTGTTGCGGGGCAGTTTCAGCTCCCTCCAAAGATTTTTCTATTGGGTTCATATCTGGAGACTGGCTGGGCCACTCCAGGACCTTGAAATGCTTCTTACAGAGCCACTGCTTTGTTGCCCTGGCTGTGTGTTTTGGGTCATTGTCATGCCAGAAGACCCAGTCACGACCCATCTTTAATGCTCTTACTGAGGAAAAGAGGTTTGGCAAAAATCTTGCAATACATGGCCTCATCCCTCATCCCCTCAATGTAGTGCAGTTGTCCCGTCTCCTTTAGAAAAAGCACCCCAAAGTATGATGTTTCCACCCCCATGTTTTATGGTTGGGACGGTGTTTTTGGGGTTGTTCTTATCCTTCTTCCTCCAAACACCTTGGTGCTGGGCATTGTGGAGAGGTTGGAGTGTGCGGACAGGTGTCTTTTATACAGGTAATGAGTTGCATGCAATTAATACATTAATATTTAATTCATAACTACTGTTCTGGTTTCATGCAGCAACATTCTGCATCAAAGCACTGTCATCTTTCGCTGGAATGTGGGGTTAGTCGTACCTCACTTCAGTGGATTTTGTGTACCAACAAATGGTACCCATACACAACAGAGGCTGCAACACATTATGAGGATAACGCAGATTTTTCAGAATGGGTGACAACTTTAGGTGAACCCTCATGTTCCACATCAAGTGATGAAGCAAATTTATTTGTGGTGAACAGGATCACCGAAACTGGATAGTCACAAACCCTCACTGGACTGATCCATTTAAGATAGTGGTCTCATTTACACCCATGGTAAAGTGGGCCGAATAGGATATCAGAGTTGTGGGACCTTTCTTCACAAATGGAATGTTAAGAGATGACTAGTAAATGAAGGCGTTTCATTCCACTGTTGTCAGAAGATGGAATAAATTCTGATCTCTTCCAACAAGATTACACCCACCTAATTACAGACAGGTTGTCGGAGACTATTTGATGTCACTGCTGGTAAATCAAACAACAGACAATATGCTACAGGTTTACCTGTTTTTAATTAACCCTGATTACAGTTTTAATTACAACTGAAAAAGAGAAACTGAAGAGTACATTTCCTCATAATGTCAAGTTCCATCTCTTTAAAAATGATACACAACTGTTGAGAGAGGGTGTATGTGTGTGTACGAGAAAAGAGATGGATACATGTACAGAAAAGAAAGGAGACATCTTATACACAATAAAGAAATACATTGTATTTTTTTACATAGTCCCCCAATAATGAAAAACATTATGTACACAAATGATAAAAAAAAAATTACTAAACAAAATAAAAATGTGATAGCATAATATTACCCCTCCCCTTTACTTGGTTTATTTAACCAAATAAAGCCAGAGCAGATACAAAGCCAAATAACTATTTGCTATTATGTAGTTTAAAGATTTCGGAATATGCTTGGTAAAAGTCTTTAGGGAGGGGTAGAAAACATCAGTAAAACCTCTGTTAAAAATAATAGATGGTAATATGAACATGAACAATATGTATAATAAAGATTGCAATGTTTTGGCTAAAGAAAGAAAAACAAAAGGATTGTATGTGTAAGGCAACTATCAGGTTGAGCTGATGGTTTCTTCACTCAAACTAAATCCAATTAAATGGGGTTAGTCAGGGGGCTAAAACTGTAGCAAGCTTGAACGCCTTGAGAAATCGTATACTACATACTCTGCAAAACACTTTCTGGTATAAACAATGAAGGGGATAACAAAAATAAATTCCAGAAATGTGATAAATACAATTACCCATAAAGTAATATAGAAAATAAGGCCGTCAACAGAATCCTGTACAAGCTTTCACCAAGAGGCTGAATGTAAATAGTCAGAGTCCTTTGAACTTCCTGAGGTCAGGGAGTGTTACTGCAGGCTCTCCTCTGCTCTGCTCTACAGCGAAGCTGCATTCTGAGGAGACAAATCAAGAACAAAACTACAGAACCTTCAGCAGATTTTCTTCAGCGCACTAGACTGGCCAAGTCCCATATCTAGGAGTGACAATTAAATAATTTGAGTGCTCCTGTTTCTGATTCGAAAGCTCCTCAGAAAGCACAGCGGTTTGAACATGCACCTGTAGGCGTGCAAGTTATGCCTCTTTTGGGTGTCAAATAAGTAACGCACAGGATTCAGTTGTCAACCCTGTATCGTGTACACTTATCCTGTCTTCAAAAAACACTTTGTTCATTCCAAGTAATGCACTGTAGGATCCCTGTAACATATTTGTGGTTACCATATGCATATTTCCCATATATTCATATCTTCAAAAATAGAATAATCAAACCAGAGTTTTGAATATAGATCATCTGTATCAAATATATATATATATATATATATATATATATATATCACTATTATATGCAGTATATAGAGAGAACATATGGGCTTCATTTTGATCTACTTTTGACATTTTATCTTAAAAAAATAGAAGTCAAAGGCATAATAGCAGTGTACAAGGTCATGTTTCTAAGGCTTCTTTGTGTGGATTTGACTGTGGGGCAGGAACGGGGCACCAACTTTTCTACTGATGTACAAAAAGGCACAATCACTTTTTTTTTTAATGGCAAGACTATATTATGTGCGAATCTGTAGTCAGGATTAGGTCTACTTGAAACATGCCTGAGGTCTCAGTTCGCAAATGTGATTATCATGAATTCTTTACTCTGGTTGTAAGAACTTCTTAAAAAAAAAAATAAAATAAAAAAAAAAAAATTTTTTTTAAAATCCCATACTAAAATTGTCTGCACCACACACGATTGTCCTCAGCTTTTAAAGGAACCCGTCATGGTGCACTACTGCTGCTTCAACCAGCATTAAAACCATTTACAAAACAGGGTAGGCAGGTGGAAATAGGGCTTGATATTCAACTTCAATGATGGGACATAGACTAAAAACTATACTGCATAAGGAGCACACACATCTGGAGACAGGATTAGAAGGTCTAGTGGTCCCTTTAACAAAGTCTGATACGAATGAATAGGAGTGGGGAAAGTGGTGGCCTGTTCTGTCCCTGTACCACTTTTTGGACCCCGTGAGCGTTAAAAGACATTGTTTAGCAGTTAGTGTATTAGAATCAAAAAGGTCTGAAGGCAGTGACTATATGAAGTTCCTCTTTCAGAAACAAAAGGCAATGTTGTTCCCGCACAAAGCTAACTTGTTCGGCAGAGGCCCGTGCATGGACCTGAGTCTTATTAAGGACTTTCATGCCAGAAAAGCTTTCACATCCAGGGAATGACCAGTTGTCTTTTCATGACCAATAAAGGCAGGCTTGTATAAAGGTCATTGCCATATAACCTAAACCCTGTAGAGAAAGCAGTGAAGGTCAACAGGCTCTGTTTGGAGAGTTGCCACTCCTTTCGTTTTGTCGCTCTCTGGAACGCAGTTCATGGTGTTCACTGCTAGGCACTTATCTGTTGAATAAGCTTTGAAAGGATCTTTGGGGTACATGTGAATACATGCATCGACTTCAGGGTGTAATGAACTGGAGAATTAAGATGCAAAAGACGGGGTGAGGTTTATCCAATTCCTTACTTAGAGGAGGAGCGATTAGTCAGTACTAGCCATATGTAGTGTCTCGACACATTAAAGTGATCAAAAGGTGTGATTCTGGTCTCAAGTACGAGCTAGTCCACCACATGCATGAACTTCAGACATTCACGTATGCTGATGGAAGTGTCTGCATGCCATTTCATTAGCCAGCTGTCCTATATGCATTTTAGTCTGTATAAACGGCCACAACAAGTAAAGCGCAACTCGCTGCGTAGCTTTATATATCAGGGTGTGTACACCTTCTCAGCATCCATTATTTTCTAAAGACAGTTGTGCTGTTGCTCTCTGCAACTCGGAGCTCACTCTCCTTTGGCCCGTGGCCAGGGGTGAGGCCAAGTCCATGGCGCAACTCCTCTCGTCAATTTGCTGCATCTTTTTAGGTTCTGCCTCACGAGCAAAAGGTACCTCCCTCTCAGCGCGACTCTTCTTGTCTTCTGCCTCCTCAGTTTCTGCCTCCATGCGCTGGTCCTCACTCCAGCGACGCTTAAAGCGCAGCTTTAAGGGGATGCAGTGGGTGCCTCCAGGGCTGCTAGGGGTTCCCTGAACCAGGCCAAGCTCTCTGGGTTCAGCTTTAAGGCCTTGCAAGGGCACACAGACCCCTGTGCCTATGCCAGCAAAACTTCCAGACAGGGGTGCAGCTGGGGTCTTGAAGACATCTTCCTCCAGATCATCATCCTCATCGTCCACAATGCCGTTAGGACTCGGTGGAGCAGCAGGGCGTCCGTTGGCATGAGACATGGCAAAGATATCACAGTTGTCATCTTCCTCACTAATATCTGTGACCTCTATGTCTTCCTCAGACTCTATGTCAGAGACGGGTTCAACCTGGAGGAGGACATGAACAATTGCTCAATATAAAATTTAATTGTATTACAAACCACACACACACACACACACACACGCGCACGCGCGCACACCATCATACTTTATACCACACTTAGCAATGCTGTAATGTAATACTGTAGTGTTATGACACCAACAAAACAGTCAACATACTGCTGTGTTTAACATCAACAATGATATCCTGATAGTGATTTTCTATTTTTTCACTATTTAAGATGTTGCTGTCAGTGTGACCATACACTCTACTGAACAGTCAAAACAAACAGCCAAAGTGGCACTCTTGTCCCGTGTGACAGTCTGTTCACCCCCATGAATTTTCACTTGCTATTCAATCACGATAATTGAGTTTGCTTCTCATCTGTATAATCAAACAATTTTGTGTGACATTTCATTTGCTTTTGATGATCCTGTTTTATGAAATAAAAATCTCTTTTTGAATCTCTTCATATTCATTTAAAAATATCCCTTGATTTTTGTGCAATCTATTTTCTTTAACCTCCACATTTTATAGTCATGATGCTGCTTGTCAGAGAAGCTCTTATGCTTTGCTACTAGCAAGTTAAAATGTTCTGTCTGACAACCAAGCATCTGCCTGATTTTAGCATACCTGGGAAAAGCAGAAATCAGAACAGACTAAGATTTTCTAAAAGTTTCTGGTTAAGATGCGTCAGTTTCAGACTCTTAATGTGTGTTTTTTTTTTATCCATAAATATCTGATTGTGTGAAAAGGCCTCGGCTCATTTTTCCTACCGTGACGTGTCAATTTTCTGCCACAAATAGGAACTAATTATCAAATAGAATCTAATCTTCAAATGTCCCAAGATCCAAAAATGGCTCATGTGCTACAGAGTGGAGATTCAGCACACAAACTCCACCCGAGAAGAAAGATCAGATCATCATCATCTCAGAGCTTACAAGGAACACAACGACAGGTAAACATTGCGTAGCATTCAGTCTGCTCATGCTGACACTGTGTTTAATCAAATTATCTGCACCAGAGGCTGTACTATTGTGTGTCATGACACTGCTTTACTAGAACATTTATTTAAATGTCACATCATCATCAATGGCTTTTCATAACATTAGCACGAACACTAGTCAGTCCCATTCATACTGGGCCAATGTAGAGCAACCAAATATTGTAACGTCTTTGGAAAATGGAAGGAAACTGGAGTAGCCAAAGTGAACCTATATCTTTGGAGTTGTAAGGCTGCAGCACTGGCTGCTAAAGTATCTGGCAAGTTAGTATAAGGGTTAAGTAGGTTAATAACTTCTGTCAAAACTCAAAAGGCTTCTATCCTTATTGATAAGGATCTGCAGGACTGCAGTCGCCTACTGGACTCTGGACCTGAAGGTCCAGGGTTTAAATCCCACCTCTGCCAAGCTGCGACAGTTGGCTTCTTAAGCAAGGCCCTTAACCCACGATTGCCTGAATTGTAAAACGCTGTTGTCAGTAAGTCGCTCTAGATAAGGGCATCTGCTACATGCCATAAATGTAAATGTTAATGTAAATAAGACTAAGGACGCATGCATGGCGTTATATGGTGCATGCCTCCCCAGAGGTAACTAAAAGTGCATCTTTCAGGATAGTTGTTCTGCCTAACGCAGAGAGTTTGTGTACTTTATTTTGAAGGTGTATTCTGAAGCCGCAATGCGTTGTGGGTAGCGGGAGCGGTAGTAAAAACGTATTCGGGAAAAACGTTTCATAACGCAAACCTGCCTATCCATGTTGGAACTTCGCCTCTTGTGCCTTAAATCTTTATTTTCACCTTCGAAAGCAAATGGCTGTAAGTTTTGTTTACGTTCGGGTTAACGTTGTGTGGTTATAAAAGTCGATCTAGAGATCGTTTTTTTTAGCCTTATCTCAAGGGCTGTTTTCTCTACGTGTGATGTGTATTAGCGTAGCACTGATGCTAATGATCTAATTAGCATATGACAAGATTGGTAAAACGTTTTTGATCTTCAGCAACTGCCAAGGTTAATTCTTATACATGCTTTCTGATGCTAGCAATGTATTTGATGCATATTTATTGTCTACTTTCTAGTTTCACTCGAAAAATTGTAGATCTCCAATTTTTACGAAGATTGTAGTATCTACAATTGTAGAAAATTGTAAGCCGTCGAGATGGCCTCAATACAGGAGGAAGACGCTCAGTTCCTGGCTCATGAATAATCGAGTTTGGCTTGCTGTTGACCTACGTTAACATACACGGTGTATCTAACGTAGTGATTACAGTACAATAGTATTTAAAACCAACCTTGATTTTTGGAGGCCCTCCAGAGCCACTATTGGGCAATCCAGATTGGGAACAGTTGGAACCCTGATCTGTAGCAGAGCTACAATTTTCACCAAAGGAACCTATGGAAGCCGTGCCTGAAGTGTGCCCTGGCGCCGAGGCGGGTGGACCTGGACCATCGCGGTGCTTGCGTCCAAGAGGCGGAGGCTGCAGCTTAAATTTGAAGGGTGAGAGGTGCGTCTCCTCAGGCTGCTGGTGGTGCAGTGGGTGAGCGGTAAGCTGTGTGCCTGCTGCTGGTACAGCCATGCTCTTCTCTGGGCGCTGTGGCTGTGGCACAATGATGCTTGGGTAGTGTGGGAAGGCTCGGGGACTTAGATGGTAGTTGTAGACACTCTGAGCATGCGCCTGCAAATAGCGCTTCATGTCCTCAGGACTGAAGGAGAAACGCGAGGCGGGCATGGGTGATGCCAGCGAGGGTGACGGTGTGTAAGGCAGGTGAGAGGTTGGTGTCGAGGTCAAGGAGAGTGCTGGTGAAAGCGGTGGTGCCAGCAATGGGCCAGCAGTCAGTGGTGAGGCAGGAAAAGGCCCTGAGGCAGGTGGAGGAACGCCATACATACGGAACAGCGAGTCGTGGGTAAGGCGTGGGTGATGTGGCATGAGAAGGGATCTGAAGGCACGCTCTACTGGGCGATCATCACTCGCAGCAATTCCCACCTCCTCCAACTCAGAAGTGACAGAAGTGCCATCGCTGCAGTCTGACACAGATCCACGGGCTGCCCGCCGGGCCACACTGGCAAACACACCTGGACTACGCAGATCTTCACCTCCTGGGGACAGAACATCGGATGGAGTGGAGGGAGGGAAACGGAAGTGGGTGCCCATGCCAGATGGAACAGGTGGAGCACTCTGGGGCACACTGGAACCTGAAATAAGAGTTCATGTATATTAGACAAACATTTAAACTGCAAAAGCCATAAGCAT
Source organism: Parotocinclus maculicauda (assembly GCA_034780255.1). Lineage (NCBI taxonomy): Eukaryota > Metazoa > Chordata > Actinopteri > Siluriformes > Loricariidae > Parotocinclus > Parotocinclus maculicauda. The sequence continues at coordinate 2,670 of JAUZSU010179763.1, read as the reverse complement.
GATGAGAAGAGACAGCATAACCAGAACATTGTATTTACCTCCAGATCCCATGTCAATGAATGGATAGTTGACCAGCACCAATTTGTTGAAGTTGAACTTGTAGGTAAACCTTTTCCCTTTAGTCTTATGTAGGATCCTTTTGTTGTAGTAGTATCTAGGGAAATAAAAAGGTTTGTGATGGTTATGAATCAGTAAAAGGATCTCTATCAAGGGAATTAACCACACTTTCATCTTGGTTTGGAGATGCAAGGGAAAACCATCGCACACTGTCACAACAACCCATTGACTCCTCCATTCGTAATCATGTCAAGTGCCTTTTTCTGCTCTGAGGTCATGCCAGTATCATTTTCTTCTATAATGCGGAGAGTTTGAGAACAAAACTGACAAACTGACCACAGCTAACCATAAACACCTTAACTAAAAAGAGATACATTATATACTGCTCACAAAAATGAGGGGATACTTCAAAATATCCTGAAATGTTTTATCCCCTCATTTTTGTGAGCAGTGTATATTCCAGTTACCTTAAACAATGTATATGTCATGTATTGCAATACACACACACAGAATTTCAAAATCCGCAAATTTTTGTGAGCAGTAATTTGTGTGTATAAATGTAAACAAATTATATACAGATTACTACATTATATTATATTGATTATTACAAAATTGCTGTTCACAGATTTTTTAAATGTTGTTTACTATATATATGATATATCACCTACTTTTGTGTACAGTGTACAACTGTTGTGTAAAACATAAATAAAAACAGAATACGATGATTTGCAAATCCTTTTATCCCATATTCAATTGAATACCCTACAAGATATGTTCAAACAGATCAAACTTTAGGCTCAATTGTTTAAAAGCAAGAATGGGGTGAGGTTCACCACTTTATGAAGAACTGTTTAAGCAAATAGTCCAAAAGCTTGCAAGGAATTTGGGGATTGCATAATCTACAGTCCATAATACCATCAAAAGATTCAGAGAATCTGGAGAAATCTCTGCAAGTAAGCAGAAATCAACAAAGACCGAAAATCAACATTGAGTGCACGTGACCTCTGATCCCTCCGGCGGCAATGCGTTAAAAACCAACATTATTCTGTAACAGATATTAACACAGGGCTAAGAAAAATAATTGTTAGTGAACAATCATTGCTCCAACTACGAGTGCAAGTTAACACCATCATGCAAAATCCTACACTCTGCCAGCTAGAATGGCAAATTAGTTTACGATATTTAAACTTAATGAGAATCCAATAATACATATCAGTTGAAACTTCGAAAGCTGAAGCGCTACGGCAGTAAATGAGCATACCGGAAGCCACACCTGTCAACTAGGGACAGCCAATTGAGGCTACAAATTCGCACTGTTGCCTGTTCTGAGAGGTCTTGATTTCTGCTGTGAAATTCAGGTGGTAGGATCAAAAATGGGAACAAACATAATTAAAGCATGCATCTATCCTGTGATCAGTTCAGGTGAGTGCTGCTGATGTTTAAATGATGTAATGGAGATCTTTCTTTGGCACACTCTGCAACACCTTGAGTCTGTGCCATAAAGAATACAGGCAGTTCTAAAAGCAACAAGGGGTCCCAAACTGGTATTAGCAAGGTGTACCTAAAAAAGAATCCAGTGAGTGTATATAGACTTAATGTTCAAAAGTAGCAGAGGTTTCATGCAGCACATTCTGTTCACAGGTAAAGAGACTGAAAGGAAAGGACATGCAAACACTCTTTGAAGTGCATTTGAACTGTCATCAAAAAAAGGGCATGAAGAGCCATTTTTTCCACAACACATGCACAGCAATACAGCTTTCAGTTTTGACTGTAAACAGTGCACAACCAGCCAGAGCAATCATTCCCATAATCTATCTGCCTTTAAGCTCAGTGTTCTACAGATTAACTTCATGGTAGACTGAACAAGCTGGCCTCAGAGTAAAGCCATCATTGGATCGTAAACTGTAAAAGGGTTTCTACAAGCTTTCAAAGTTGTGACTGCTATAAAAGTCACATCTACCTCGAATAAATGTTTTATATGGACTGGCTAACACTAAAGGGATGGAAAGATGCATCATTATGCAGATGTGGACATTAAATAAAAATAAGTATCATGTAAATGTCAATCGACAGACTAAGATCAATCGACAGACTAACAGTTATGAACAGATGCTGCCTAATTCCATGCTTCCATTCAATATGAAAAGTGTGAGGCGAATTACAAAATCTACACAACTTATTTCCAGGGATTTGCACCCATATTCAGTCACTCAAGGATATTTCAAGATTAGCTTGCACTAGGCCTTGAAAAGATTTAACAGACTAATGTCTGACACCCTATACCAGCTAAAGACAAGTCACAGATTTTAGACACAAGATTCCTATCGAGATTACTTAACTTTTGAAAACTAAAATAATTATATCTGCCAAAGACTGTCTGACACACAGTACAAAGTGGGTTTTTAAGTTGACCCAATTTATTGACACTAATTTAATGCTTGAATATATACATTTACCCCACACACACTCACACACACACACTCACACACACACACTCACACACACACACACTCACACACACACTCACACACACACACACTCACACACACACACACTCACACACACACACACACACACACACACACACACACACACACACACACACACACACAC
>JAUZSU010179752.1:0-12634 GCA_034780255.1 Parotocinclus maculicauda | reverse complement strand
AACCCACGCAGACACGGGGAGGACATGCAGACTCCACACAGAAAGGACCCAGGTTTCTCCACCCTGGGATTGAACCCGGGACCTTCTTATTGTGAGGCAGCGGTGCTACCCGTGCTGCCGGCCATTGGTGTAATGCATTAAGGCACATTCAGCTTTGTTCACATCACAAGTGATTTGGATTCTCCCGCATTAGCCAGCTCCACAGACTATGCTAGCACCACGCTAGCCAGAACAGCTTGCTGTGATGCCCCCTTCTCATTAGCAATGAAAGGGATAAAATGCATTGGATATGTAAAAGAAATAAAAATATTTTTTAACCTAAACATCTGGCACACATCACTATTTATAAAGAGACACGTCGAATCAATAAGAAGCAACATCAATAAGCAGAATCAGAATTAATAAAATGCAAACAAAACCCAACTGTACCCATGTATGCACTATTCTGATCCATCACCCACCCCCTTTAGTGTGCTATTAACCATTCGTAAACATCTTCTATATCAGTGTACATTGGGAAGAAACTGACTAGCTGGCTATTCCAAAATCTAACCTATAGGCAAAACCCTTGGTGTATTTTATAACATCAATTTTTGACAATATGATATCAGCCCATCAACGTATCAGAATTCTAAGCATGTTGAATTACAGGATATCTGCAGTGTATTTCATAAACCAACGATACCTGAACCACAGTGCAACCATAGAGAATGTGCCAGTGATCAACAAATGGGAACTGATAATAAAATTATTTCAGTTCTCCCCTTATATTACACAGGTCTGTACTCCACTTTACTATTTACCACTCTCCAGTCAAATATAACAAGCAGATCTATCTCCATTTAGAGGATTTTTTTTTACTTAGGCTGCCCAATGAACTAACCTTCATCTATTTCAACCCTGACCTCCTCTCCAAGCGTCCGTCTTCCTTGGGTTGCGACTTCAGGGAGCTGGACATTAATAACAGGCAGCACTCTTCGTTACGCCTCTTTGTCGTCCAGGCAACAAATTAATTCCACTTATTTACCTCTCTTGCCAAGGTCGGTACGAGTGAAACAACTGTTTATGGAGCGAAAAGGACAAGGAGTTATGGGAGATGCACACCGGCTGACAGCACCGTTTGTTTTCCCTGCCATGCTGCGAGTGAGATAAAGCTTATAATGATCAATTTGATAACAAAAACTCGAAAGCCTCACTTTTGCTACACGACTGGCCAGCATTTTTCCTCTTTTAAGAACATCATCTGCATAAAATGAGAAAATAGTCTGAGGTAGGACTAAATGATAAAGAGGTCCACATTTTGAGAGAATTTATCGTGACCGTCATCATTATGTGCAAAAAAAAAATCTTGTCAGGGACCTTTGTTTTCGATAAAAAGGCCAGAGATTTCAGGCAAACTCCATTTCCTACTAAAGCTCAATGTAGTCAAGTAATGAAAAATAATAAAGTGCCTCTATGCATCACTACACAAAGCTCCAGAGTGAAAAGGACAATGAGCTCTTCAGCCAAGTAGTCTTGCTCAAGGACCCAACTGTGGCAGCTTGGCAGAGGTGGGATTTGAACCTTGGACCTTCAGGTCCAGAGGCCAGTACCTTAACCTCTAGGCTACCACATTCATATAAATACATACACACACATATATACACTGAAGTCTCCTACACATTCGTACCAAGCAAAGCTATTTCAAGTAGATTATGACTACAAGCACCAGTAACAGTCTGGGGTGAATTATTTCTTTACACTGCTACAGGCCTGTGTCTGTATTTCACTAGTGCCTGTGTAATACCAGTATAAAACCTCAACCTGTAATGGAACGTGTGGAAGAACTGGAGACTGAAATCCTGATCTTTAGAGGGCAGCTTTCACCAATCTTTTTCCCCATTGATTTTCCTTCTCTCAGCAGCTTCATTTGAGGAACACACATCCTCCATTAATAATTTGCCAGACAAGCCTTTCGGTCAGCCTCCAGGAACCCTGCCACTCACAAAAACCATTTGAGCCTACAAATGAGCTTCCATCTTTACACTAATACAACAAAGGCAGCAGAGGCGGCAATGCAAGAAAACAACCGGACATCTTGGATTACATCTGTGGCTATTAAAGGATGGCAATAGATAGGTCAGTACGTCATCATCCACCTCCCCCACCCTAATCAACAATTTCAGCTCATCTACTGTCTTGAGGTGAAAGTAAGTCAATTACAAAGCCATTAAATATTTATCTATTGTGTAGACAGGCACTATAGTGAATATTCGTCCTGGAACACACACACACACGCACGCACACATGTGCACTCACATACAGACATGATCACACTGTTTTGGCTGCTAGCTGTGTCTGGGTGTAGTGTTCTTTCCCCTAGGCTCAACGGTTGCACAAGTCCCTAATGGTCCAGAACGTTGGCATCTCTCCTTTTCATCCTGTGGCTCCTGCGACAACGGTAGCAGTGAGAATTGATTGCAATATCCCAATTTCACAGCAAGAATATGACAGCAGTCGAACAGTGGCAACTTCACAAAATCTCTCTTCGTCTTGTTCTCTCAGATGCTTTTAATCCACACGTACGTCTTCTCTTTCCAGTTTTAATTTAACTGAATCAGTTTGGTGAGATAAGTGATCCCAGTGAAGTAACCTATGTGAGTAAGGTGGAAGTGTATAAATACATACTGACATGGTGAGGGGAACATATTAGAACACTATTTTCGGGCGAACAGCAGGCTGATTGTATGCATAAACATGCTGCATCAGCACAGAAACCGGGGCTCCTTGACAGCCTTGAAGGGCATGTTTTTGCTGTTTGACATCCAGTACAAGCTTGATTCACGGCCACTCTAGTCCATAATTGCATTAATGAGTAAAGTGCAGGGTTATGACACCCTGGAAATAAGATAACATTTTGACAAGCATTGCAATTTTGACAGGTGTTGACTGTCCCTCACTTGCAATGACTTGGAGACGAGCAGTCTGACAGTCTGATTTCAGAAACATTTAGCTGAAGAGGACCCAATAAAAACATAAAATAAAAAAAAAGGAAAGAGCAGAGAACCTGTCAGAGTTGCTTGTCACATTAGGAGAGAGCTAGTTCAGTTTAGCACAGGCTGTTGAGTAGAGAGGCTTTTATGTTTCCACTACAACTTTCTGCTCGATGTCTGCTCTCCCCTATAACTGCTTTCTGTCTGCTTTATTCTGACACCTTGTCATCACAAACTAGATTTTTTTTCTCCTAATTGGCTAGCCTGGTTAAATCCAACATAAATAAAATATTAGACAGAGTCACAGTTGGAGACATGAACAGTTGGCTCTAAATATATTAATGAACAGTGTTTCATAAGAATTAAGTTGCTGTTCTGAGGGTGGGACAAAAATGCATGTTGTCATTACAGCATTGCTTATTCCTAACGATTACAGTCCAAAAAAGATTGTTTCCTGTGAAAGTAAAAATTGTAAGCTAATAGCAAGCCTGAGTGTATTGAGGAAATAGTCAATAACCAATACTGCTTTTGCTGCTCTAATATATATAAATATATATTGGTTTTCAGTCAAGCTCTTATTTGGAGTCAATGGGTTGACCATTTACAGATGTATAGTTCAAAAAGTTTAACTAAATAACTTATTTTCCCGTTATGTGTTAATAAAACAAAAAATAAGGTATTTTAAATTCAAAGAATATTTATTTACTTTGTTTACTATTTATTTCCACAATGCCCGCCAAGCCCCCCCCCCACACACACACACAAAACACAAGGACTGAGTTACCTCACTCTTGCAAACAAATGATGACAAGGCACATTATGGTCAAAAGTAATTGGCCCCTAGCCCCTAACCACTTTACCCCCTTCCTTTACTTATCCAGGTCTGCAAAATATGGAATTATTAATAGTATGATTTCACATTTAATAATAAAAATAGGTAGAATGGATGTTGCTGCTATATTCAGTTAACTATATGATTAAGCTTGACAGAAAAAGGAAAGCATCATTTGCTTCCAAAATTTACATTGCCTTAAATTGAATAAGACTATAATATAATAATAAATAGTAATTGCAGGCTATATAAGTAAATGTTATATTTGACAAAATATGTGAATGAATATAATATGTATTCATGATTGTAAATATATGACATTATATACAGTATAATGAATGTAAAGTGAATTACAAACTTATTTTTTTCCATTTGCATCTTATTATTCTTGTATGATTAAAAACAATCTTAATATGGTCTCTGTCTCATCTCGGTCTATCCCAGTCTAGGTCTTTACTCGTACTTGATGTGTCCAAGTCTAAGTTTTGACTACAACACTGATACATCCTGTGTAAAGTGTATACATTGATCATGAAGCAGTGCAGACACTCTATAATCAGACCTACATAATGGAAATATCTCCAGGCTAGTCTGCAATTAAACTCAAGATCATTTTAATAGCATTGGCATGATAATTATTTTGGATATTTGCCTTTGACAACCATGTTCCCTGAATCAAAAACCCTCCTTAGTATCAACTTGTTCAGGATTCAAAAAAGCTAAAAAGCTCCAATTTCCATATTTCCAATTTGAAAGGTTATGTTTTGGTAGAAATCAAAATTTTTTGCACGGCATTTTCTCCACTCGAGCACAACATTTCTCATACTTATCATGAGGAGAGAGACAGAGTGACAAGAACTCATTTCCACATGTTAAAGAGCTAACATTCAACTCTCCACTTCATTAATAAACACCAAAAAACATGAATATGGATTACCGGAGAGCTGAAAGTAAACAGCTTCGCTTATTTCGCCGGCATCCAGTTAATCCAGAATCTGGAAATGTGCTAAACAGTGATATCAATTGAAAAGATTCTAATGAAGCAATCAGAGCTTTTGTGGGAAAGACAAATGATCTTATATAATAGAGGATATACATCACACAATGCACTCAGGCAATTAGGAAAAGCAATGCAGACAGGTTACAAACAAATGGTGATACAACCATAAGAATTCAAATACGGTCTAAACTTAAAGATAAATAAAGTGACATTCATATCTGATGCTGACAGTGTGTTTTACCAAGCAGCCCACATGATCACATTTACAATGTTACAGTTTCTCTTTATATACGCAAGTTTGAAAATCCACCTACTTCCACCTACTGTATACAAGAGGCATAAAATACCTTTCTCTTATCTCATTGAATAAGGGACATTAACATTTAAAATTATTATTTCGAATCACTGGTATAATGTGACAAAAATCTATAACATGCTCTTGTTGTTGGGTTGATATAACAGAACAATATGATTTTTAAAGTTCTTTTCGATTGTTCTGGCTACTGCACATGAGCATTCTGTTACAACAAAGAGGCAAGACTTGCCGCCCCCTCTTTGAAACAATTACTAATATGACGATTTGTTTTTTCCCCAATTAGGGGCCGTGCTTCTATTCTACAGTCCCATTCATATTTCAGCCAGTGACGGCAATCTCTGATAAAGACGACAAACAGGGGCTGTTTACATCTTTACAAAAGTGACACCTACTGACAGGTTGAAACATGGCAGCTTATCAGATTATAATTTAATTACTGGCAGGGTATTTGTCAAATTTGAAGTTGGGTGAGGGTGTGAGGTGAGATTGGTGGCTTTTTGAGGTACAACACATTGAGTGAAATCCATCCTGCCATTACAAAGTCATACATAAACACACTTGGCAAAATCTGTCTTTGAGCTGAGATTACAGGTTATAGCAATTTAGATATGTTACTACTGCGGATAAGTTTAAAATAATTTTTGATCAATACCTCACATATGAGGTTTGAAAGCACTCAAGTATCAAATAGTCCAAGTGAAAATGGTTATTTTTGGTACTGTAAAGAAATGTTATGATCATTAGGATCATATGTGCTTTAAGAAAATATGAAACTTATATTAAGCCAACAAATATCTACAGCCATATATTCTGCTCACAAAATTATTTTCAGTCAGCTTGAAATTATTTTTTGTGAGCAGGAGATTACCACTCGATGCACAAATGCAAACATGTCACATAGCTCACTCAAGTAAATGACAACAGTCCCTTGCGCATATAAGCCTTAAGAAGCATTTGTCAAAACCTAACAACAAACATCTCATTTCCCATCAGACGAAAGACAATTATTTTTAACTGCTTGAAGAGCAGCACTACTATTTTTGCATTAATTAATTAAATGCAGACACAAATACAGACAAGTTTGCAAGTTATGTGGCATACAGACATGTGGAGAATATTAAAGATTTTACAAAGGCAGAACCCAGACTTGGAATTAAACCTGGGCACTCTGGAGCTGTGTGGTGACAGTGCTAACCGCTCGTGCCACCATACTAAATGTTCCACTAATGAAATTATTAAGCAAACAGAAAATAAATATTTAAAGAAATTACGAAATATCCAATGTATGCAGTACTGTGCAAATGTCTTAGGCCACCATTAAATCTGATGTTCTAGCAAAAGCAATGGCCACATACATGTCAACAATGAGACCCAAAAATTTCAAACTTGTATTAGTCTTTCCATAATACTCTTAAAACTCCTGTCGTGAATAGCCATTGTTGCTGATGCAATGTTAAATAAACCAAATAAAAAACAAACAAACAAAATTTTTTTAAATGATATTTAATTCCATTTTAAATGATACCCAGTCGTACTCCCATATCAATATCTATAAGGCTTGTGTGTTTTACAACATTTTGTAAGATGTACCACATGGCGCATGTCACATTTTAGACACCACTAATACTCTTTTAGGGCATGCTATGACAAATACTTTGAAATGTCATGGCAGAATTCATGAGCCCTTATGATTTTAGAGCTGTTATTATGACAGCTTTTTATTCTTGTTATTAATAACACCCACTATCTACAGTACACTCTAAATGTAAGTTGTCAAGGCATCAAACATGACAGACCAATTACTCATAACAACAACGTAACAAATAATAGCACACAAACCGTAGTGGCAACTTGTAATTTAATGATGCCTGCCATGACATGTTTATGGCTTGATGTGAGTCTTTAGTGTCATAATGTACAGTGGTGGACAGTAATGAAGTGGCATGCTATTTCACACCTACTTATCCTGCTCAGGAACTGTTGTTTCAACGAGCCACTGAAGCTGCTATTAACACTAACTGAGTTACTGCATTGAGCATCCCTTTCAGGTCCTTCTGCTTTATAGGAGTTTTTCTGCTATTTGAGACACTTCACTGGATTTCGAAGTAAACTTGATCTGCATTTTTTTAAGGATTGTTGGTGTCCCAATACTTTTGGCCACATTTGGTTTGGTAGTATGTAGGTATTTATACTGCTCACAAAAATTGGTGCATATTTCAAAAGTTAAATGTACATTACGTGGTTTGGGCTGTATTCATTAAAATGTACGTTACAAGATAAACTTTTTTGGTTCAGATGGTGTCAAGGATGTGTGGCGGAAACCACATGAAGACTACAAAGACAGGTGTGTATTGACTACAGTCAAGCGTGGTGGTGGGACTGTCATGGCTCAGACCTGCAAGCAACATAGTGAATGCTGAAGTCTGGTGACAAGTTACTGGTCCAAAACCAGTATTAAAAACTCCATTTATAGTCTCCATTTATGTCTGGCACTTTGGTTAATGTAATGTAATAGTCCCAGGATAACCAGCACTGTATATCAGTGATTAGAAATGCTTACGACATCACCATTGTGTGACCTAATACTTTTGTCTTACTTTGCACTTAAATTTTTCAATAACCCCAAAGGAAAAAGTGTTCTTACAGTAGGATTGCAGCATGATTAACTGAAAAGGACATAGTGTTTCTCACGATACTACAGTGTTACTTGCATTGTTTTTATGAATGATGAACAACGGCATAGATGAAGCCATAAGAATATACATAAATGCATCCTTTTTTAGTTTGGAAATAATGCCTTTACTTACAGTATACCCACAGTGTGTAGTCAGTCTGTGTTTATGTGCCCTTTAACTAGTGATTATATTGCCACAAACATGCCCTGTATGAGCCGAAAAAATGTTAACCCAAGCAATTCATTCAAGCTGAACTTAAGCTGTACAGTAAACAGAGTTATTTTTGGCTGTACAAGGTTTAAAGCAAGCCATATCTACTTCTGCAGACACAAGATTAGAATACTTCATAGATTTTGCTTTCGGTAAGAAAAAAATGGAATATGGATTTTTGCCCTATATACTGTTTATATGATTCTGTTCCAAGTATCTGCACAACCTAACCAATATTCTGGTCATTCTTTTGACACTTAAACACAATACTGGATTTAAAAAAGAAAAAACATCAGAATATATCATGATAAATGTATATACATAAAACCCAAACACATAAAGCTTTATGAGATGAGAGAGTCTAAAAATGTATGTTAGGTGCAGTGATGCTGGAAAGTTTGTAATCTCTTTTACACTTCACCTAAAAGTAGATATAGAGAACCCAGTAAAACAATTCTGGGATGTTGGTGGGTTTCTGCACACGAACTGCTAGCTTCATGCTTGCAGGCTCCGGTTTTCTCAATATTTTTTCCAGAATACTTGTTGTACTGGGAAAGACATACAATCTTAGGGACACGGCTGTATCCCTTTGCCCAATCAGTTGTTAAGGCACAACTGTCCAGATAAAAAAAAGCCTGTTAAAGACCAGATTTAACACTAAAGTGGGCATTACTCTGCTGTATATAAGCAATAAAGAACACATGAACACTAAGTAATTTGTATTATTTGAATCAACTAAACATATAGTTATGAGCTATAATTCCCTTTGGCTGCATCATGGCTGACTTTATTTTAATATTTGCTGTTGTCATTACTCCATGAGAAAAACCAAAAGAAACTGGTTCTGACTGAAAGCATTATCCACTCAAACTTCCGGAAAGGTGCTGGGGCATTACTGGAAATTTATTGTTCCGCTGAAGTGAATTTGTTTGGCCTGTCCTATATGTTTCATGTATCCAGGATAAAACTGACATGATTTTACCGGAGCATAGCATCATTTTACTGGGGCATGTGTTTGCTTAAACGAGTCTGATAACCCTGTCATCCAGCAGTACACTAAGCCAGTTCATCGTTTAACTCTAAACCCACTATTATTTTGTAGAGTCAGTATCTATGTTTATATGATTAAAATTTGCAACACAATTCCAATAAATGCAGAAATTGTCCTGTGCCACTTAGACAATCAAACACCAGAAACCAGACTGGAACTCTAAATGGAAATTATTGCATTGCTTAGAATTACATAATTTATTTAAATGCACAGATGTAATGAGTGACCTCCAAAGGTTAATTTTTTCCACTATAACACATTATGAACTAGATCTAGGACCCAGAGTTTTCATTTGGGATGGTTCTTGTGTTTAAGTGTGCAAGAGAAAAATATCAGATAAATCATCATGCACGAGGAATGCTTCGTTCTTTGCTGTCAGCGCTTTCAGCACTTACATGAGTGCGCTGGTGGAAAGGGCAAAAGGAGACAAAGACAGCATCTGGTGTTAGGCAGAAAGTGGAAAGTTCAAGGTGAACCAGCCAGAGAAGAGGCCAATAAAGAGAGCTACATGCTGTTGACAGCATTTTATCATTTTACTGATTAATACTGAAACACACATGCTTAGGATGCCATGGATCTCCTATGCAGACAAGCGTCATTTTGTGCTAGGTTATAAGCAGCTTTTTTTCACATGTATAAACTCGGAATATCCCCATCAAGTTGATCTAAACATCCTCACGTAAAAACACAAGTTGATAGTAGTTAAAATTAGCATGGATGAAAAACTTAATTAGTAATTATTTTACAGAGAAGCCACCAGCAAACTCATTTAACTTCACTGTGTTTTCATTTCCAGTCTCATCCCACAGTGCTGACTTTATGCATGCCATTCTTTTATGTCTCAATCTGTCTTTACTGGTGATTTACTGATAATGGTCTGCAGGCCAGTTTCTTGAGAACAGAACGAGCACAAATTATCCCTGTCCACAGTGTCTTGGCAATAGCCGAGCTGATTAAGTGACTCTCTCCACACTAGACTTATGATCAGGCCAATGGCCACTGTGGCAGTTAGCCCATCCAGGGCTTGATAAAATGAAAAGGTGATTGGCTATATATTCTGAGTGAGCCATTTAATCTGAGAGGTTTTTCCCACATACACCACCAGTGACTTAAAGGAACTGTCTGGAGAATTGTACATTGTAATTTTACTGTGGTGAAAAAAAACTTACAAATAGGTGTCTTTTTCAGTGTATGCAAGCATTCATGTCACTTAAGCTCTAGCTCTGGTGAAAAAGACATTTGACTGGCTTGCTCTATTTAAACCTAATACGTGCCAAAGTCTAAACGAACTTTGGGATTTCAGTTTAACCAACTCTGACTGAATTCATTTGGTAACTTAAATGCTCAATTAGAGTTGCAGCAACTGGGCAGCACATGAGGCCAGATTGCACCAGGCCAGTTCTACTCACTAACAGCTCTCACCAAGTGTCTGTCTCACTGCTAGAGCAAAGGTATAATTACCAAGGCAGGGATTTAATGAAAAGAGGTTTCCTTGTTAATAAGGGGTTAACAGCAGCCAATCCGTGTCCTGAAATCAATTACATCTAAATATGCATTAGGCAAAGCACATTCATTTCAATTCCAAATTTAACAGACTCAGGGAAATATAAATTGTGCATGTTTTTAGAGCTGACATCTGGATTATGTTATTGCAGAACAATTAGCAAACCAATTATGTAAATGAATACAAAAAATGAAGCGTGTAATTATTTATCCCACCTGGAAAAGTAGTAATAGGTAATATATGAACGTATTACTAAATAAGAACGTGCCTAACTGATAGTAAATGTTTGTAATACAGTTGATAACTTGTTTAAAACACTGGACTGGGGTCAGATTCACCAGTATGTTGTATGCATTCAACGTGTTACATATAAAGATGCCTAAAAAAAAGAAAAAATAAATATGTATGCAAGCCGATAATTCTCACTGCCAATAGAAATACACAAACAAAAAGTGTGCTGTCATATCTGCCTGGCTTATACAAGGCATTCCTTGTCTTTTCCTAGTTTTTCACATTTTTTTCTTCTACAATTATCATTACTTCCGGTGTCCACTTAAACAGGTGCTTAACAAGAATCAACTATAATCAAAAATTATAATTTTGGTTAATTGACAATGAAAACATTACATTAAGTCTAGTACATTATTTAAATGGTATGAATGTGTGAGCTAATTAGAAATACATAAGTATCAGAAAATAAGAGCATGTTAATCTACAACATATGGTTGGATAAGGTAGTATAGCATGTTTACTTGCTAACTTAAAAAAAAAAAGAGTAACACTATCAGTAGTCAGTTAGGTCTGTCATGCGGGCTTGAATATAAATATGTATATAAAGGTCAAGAGATAAAATTGCCTCATAAATGTCAAATGGCGGGAATAATAATCTCACAAAGTACTATTAACCAATTGCTCTGCACCCTTTGGTACAGCAGCCTGGAGATTAATGAGAACCTAAGAGCTCCTCGGGGACAGTCTGCAGCTGTCCGCTACAAATTTGGCAGGTCAAGAGGAATGCACAACAGTTCAAATTCTCCCAAGGACACTGTACCATTTGGATTTTCAGCCAAATGTGTTTGTTTATCATTTACAACATTTACTTCATAATATGCCTGCAAATATGACATGAATTTGCATTAAGAAGAGCACAGATCTAATGCACACAGCCAATCAAACTATGTGGTTAGTTTGTTCCCCAATTGAATTTGATGTTCACATCAGCTCTATGACAGATGTATGATGTGCACCAGAAGCTATTGTTCTTTTAATTACTGTATAACTCACTTGTCTTTACATTGGTTTAATAAACATTATTTCTCAGTCTCTTTATTAGAATCCAACCAGAAAATACTGGTAATATATAAGTAGTGTTTCAAAAACAAAAGACAGTTTCTCTAGGCTACTGGCGCAAGTATTTACCTCCTCTTACACTACAAAAAATGGCAGCACCTGGCAGCTTTATCCGGAATGCCAAGTTGACCCTTGTACAGTCTGAAGAAGCTTGATCAGGAATAGTCTTTTTGGAAGGGTAGGAGCCAATACACCATTTTCCAGAGGTTACAAAGACAAAGATATGTTAAAGATCAGAATTATTATAATAAAGACCAGTCAAAGTGTGATGAATATAAATTTGACATGTTTAAGTCAAATCCAGCCCAGAGTAAACTCACAGGGATGTGAGGTCAGGATTGAAACGAGGATCCCTGGAGCTGTGAGGCAACGGCACTAACCACGTATGTCACTTTGCTCCAGTTGATATATGCAAACCTGTTTCCTAGTCGGGGTTGCAGATCCAGCTGCAAAAACGCTGTCGGATAGTCATTTTGATAGGCTAGTGTGTGATAGGCCACTACAACTAATAATTAAGTCCAGGGGTGATTCTAGGAAAAGGGCATTAGGGAAGAGAACATAAAACCATTTTTTTATAACCTAACCTGTACATTTCCAGGCGGGTATGGAAAGGGAGTACGAAGCATGTTGGTACATATCATGTGTGTGACTGTGGTAGCCTAGTGGTTAAGGTACTGGACTCTGGACCAGAAGATCCAGGGTTCAAATCCCACCTCTGCCAAGC
>JAUZSU010179741.1:0-12634 GCA_034780255.1 Parotocinclus maculicauda | reverse complement strand
CCATGCCCAGCTGGTCTGTCCGCTCCCATCTTTGAGCGCTATTTTAATCCCAGTTCCAAGTGGTGCCTCATGGCATCTCCTCTGTGCAAGGTTAACAACACCCATGAGCTGTTACCAAAGCAAAGGGCCCCACTGGGAAGGTGGGCTAAAGGACTCTGAATGGGGTCGGGACGTTACAGGCTGTTTGTGGCCTTCTGCTATGGACGCTGATTATTTACTGACTCAGGGCAGGACAATGTGATCATTCAGGCCATGCGCTGATAATCCCAAGGGTGATGTCATTCTTCTGTCACTTCGCTCTATTAATACAGCATAGACAAAACTGGCCCAGCGTCAAAACTTGTGCGCCGCGGCAAGGACGTCCAATGGAAAACGAATAACTTCACGACTTCCTGCGACGGGTTCAAGCCAAAGTCTTTCACTTTCTCTATATCACGCGCTATAAATCAGCTCAGGATCCAGACATGTTCAGCGTTATCTCTGTTCCTCCTGAACAGGAAGCTGCTTTATCAGTAAGTCAAAAACTTGGACAGAGGTTCTATCGTACTGCCAAGTTCTCATTCTCATTCTCAGCCGTCTCATAATTGGTACAAAAAGTAAGAGCAAGACCTTTCTTGTTGGATTGCAGGCCAAAAATACAACCAAGGAAAGTTTAGGCTTTGCTGAGACAGCTTTACAAAAACAGCGATGGAATCTACACAATTTGTAATCCATAGTACCCAGACTTTTTTAATCGCTTGTTCCTCAGATGTCCAGACTTAAGAATTTACTGAGAAGGGAGGAAAAAAAAATAAAAATCTTTATTTTTCAGCACTTTTAAATTTCTCGAGGACTATGTGGAATCAATACAAGGAAGGAGGAAGAAATGAAAATACATTTTTATTTAAAAATATAATTTATTTAACCTACAATTAAATTAAAGTGAATCTGGAAAAAAAAATAAATGAACAGAAGAAAACCGTTGGCTCTCCACCGGAGGGCAGAAAAAGCAAAAAAAAATAAAATAATAATAAAAAAAAAAAATTTCAACCATTGGTGCTGTGGAGGATCCAAGAAATACCCCCCAAAAAAGTTTTTTTTTGTATTCTTCAAATATGATCGTCGGCGGATCCTCGAAACAAGCAATAAAAAAAGCCTGGCCTAAGGTTTAAAGTGTTTAAAAGGTGATACTGCACTGCTTGTCTCATTCCCTCTTGGTTGTGTGCAGCCAGAAACGCATGTTTAGTTAAGTTTATCTTTCATTGTGCACATTTACCGTATATTTTGGTTTTACTATGGATTAAGTGGATAAGAAAGTGAATGAATGAATGTCGGATTGTGCAATTATTCCTATTTATTGTTGTATATTTCCTGGTGGGCCTGGCATTAGTTTAGGCTTTGGATGCTGTGTAGATGGTAGCGTTCCACTCATGTTTTCAGCGGTATTTGTCACATTTACTTAGATCAATGGTAAAAGCCAGCTTCTAATAATGTCCCACCCTGAGGGTCTTGATTTAAATCCTTATATTGTTCTTGATTTCTAACATTGCAGTCGAATGGTAACTTCAGTGAATTCAGGGTTAGGCTCGAGACCCACCCCCTGTAACCCTGATTAGGAAATACAGGGGAGTAACTGAATCCTTTTACTTTTACGTCCAATCCAAGTACTAGTGGACAGATTTGATAATATGGCATGTGGACATTTTAAGGATCCAGTTTAATCACTCAAGTTTTGCATGTTCTCCCAATGTCTGTGTGAGTTCCACATTGCTCCCACAACCCTTTCAAAACATCTCGGTAGGTGAATTAGATTCTGAGTAACCTAGGAAGGAAATCTTGATTGTATTCTGGCATTCATTGGATTAACTCTACATATAATGCAGCCTTCACTAGCTAAAGAGGCGTGTCCTTTAACTGTTGTGGCTTTGTGCATGCTGTGTGATGCCCAAATCAAACCCTGGAGAAAATGCTAAATCACTTAACCAAATGAAACATGTTTGCAAACAAATATTCCAGACCAGCGGTGCTTTAAGTGACTCGGATTTTCCCCGGTTTGTTCAAGACAGAGACAGGTTTCCCGCAGAACATTGTGTCCATACCATGCCGCTGTCCTTTCTTTCCTTCCCCATCTTTCCACTACCTCCATGCACACACCGATCAGGACGTCCAGTCTGCCAGGAAAAAGTGTGTTCTTTTCTGCAGCGGGACCCTGAAAGTCCTCACACCGTGCCAGTTCAATGGGCAACCCAACAGGAACATTTGAACTGCGCTGGTGTTGCCCAAGCTTTCTACGGGGTAAAAATGACCTGCGCTAGGCCTGTTTATTTTTCCAGCGCAGGAAACTATGCGGAGCTTTCATACTTTTGTCTTCTGATTTGTAAATAATGAACGGTTTTGGAAGCGAAAGGAGTGGAATGAGTGAAGTGTGTGGGCGAGTGGGTAAAAAGTTTCCATGATTTGTCCTTCGATTATATTATTTCATCCCTTTTTTTCCCTCACTGACTCCATTACACATGTTGTGAGGCTGTCACCGCTGATGTATGACTTGAGTAATAACTCGCTGGCGTTCCCGAGCGCTTCAGTGCTGGGAACCGTATCTGATTTGCTCCATTTCCAGGTCTTTTCTGACGCCGACGTGTGTATCTGTGTTAATCAGTATGCCAGGAGACCGTGTGGGAAGCGTTTAAGATCTTCTGGGACAGGCTTCCCAAGAGAGAGGAGTACCAGCTCTGGCTCACCAGGTGCCAGAACGGTAGCATTAGCATCTTTGATATCGGAAGGAGCTTCAGTCAATCCTCCGAACATCTCGCCCTTATCACCAGTGTGAGTGGGAACAAGCTCTCAACACATGTTTATCCACTGTAGCTTTCACCTGGGTGCATCCTTCGACCTTCTCGTATTAAACATCATCCTAAAATTCACTTGTTAGTCTTAAAAGGTTATATTAAATCACCGTGATTTATGAGAAAGTATCCAACAATATAATGTTTAAACATGGTAATATCCATACACTTTTAATCATAATAATTCCATTCAGTATTAAATATTGATTACTAACTTGCATTAATGATGGAGAATGTTTTATGCTACAGATGCTACAGTTACTGAGTTAAGTTAGTGTTTGTTTTTTCATTTGTTATCTGATGCTTGATTGATAAAATAATAATGATTATTATTATTATGTGTCCAAAACAACTGCATTCACCTTCCTTTCTGATTTCAGAGAGTGGGAAAGACCTCACCAACAAGGCAAGTTATTACATTTCCATATGGCAGTTAGCATTTTACAAGCAGGCTAATGGGCTATCCCCGTAGCTCTTCTTAATTTACTAAAAACCGAAATATCTGTTCACAATCTTACAAAGATCAGTGCCAAACGAGGCTGAATTTGTTACCATTAATCAGTGATCAGTTTAAGATTAAGATTGTCTTATGTTAATATACAGGGTCAAAAGTCACAGTGCTGCATCGATCTTACTGGGTGTCGGTTGTTGAAGTCTGTTGCTATAATAAAAAAAATCCATCTTCAGTTACCTGTGACTAACAACCAAAGTTTAGAAATTTCTGCTTTGATAACTTTTGAACCAAAATATTGCAAATTTGGTTCTATCATCCGATTTCTGATACAATTCTGATCGTCTTTAATATCCTACATGACCACCATTGATAAGGCAAAACTTGCCCCCGATCCAATATTTCGGCTGTCAAGATTGCGGCCATGCCCCAGACATGTCCTAAAAGATAAAGCCCCGTTATCGATTACTTTCTGGGCTTTTACATATCTCATTTTATCTTTAGTTTCTGAAAGAAAAGGGTGTTCTGTGACTTTTGACTCACCCTGTGCATTTATATATTCTATAATCAAATCTGTTTTTGGTTTTACAGTGTTTAAAGAGATGAAACTGTGATTAGAAACTGCTGGCTGTGTTGTGTGTGGCACACTTAGCAATGTAGCCATGATTCACAGTCCACTATGGCTTTGGCGATGGCTTTAATTAAGGAGTTAATTAAGCAAAATTCATTCTGAAAACCATGCGGTTTTAATTCAATTAACTTCTTAATTAAAGCCATCGCCAAAGCCATAAAACCGCGTGGTTTCCAGAATGAATTTTGTTTAATTAACTTCTTAACTAATCAAATCTGTCTGAATGATTTTTGCTTCACTTGACATCCATTTTGTTTCATAGGTTTTAGAGATTGTATTTTCTGCTTTAGCTTGGTTCATTCCTATTATAGTGACAGTTTTCTTGTTTACAGCCAACAAGCCCCGGCTGCACCCGCTACCACTACAGATAGAGGTGTGTAATCTAATCCATTTAATCTATGCAATCTAATTAGATCCTCAAATGTGTAGAACACCTTTTTTTGGGTGGCAGCTTATGTAAGATACTGATTGTCATCCTGTTCATCACGAAGCCACAAAGCCATGCATGTGGCTCCTCTCGGAATAGCCATTAATCCGTCTTAGTTACTCAGTGGTCTCTAAGGTTACCATGTGTATAATTAGTAAAAGGAGTTTTGCAGCCAAATGTCTTGCGCTGTTTTGATTGGACCCGATGATGATCTTTCACAGAACCTTTTTCCTTAGCAGAAATCGCAAAAATGGACCACGAGGACCTCCCTCTGCAGACTACATCACCCATTATAATTAGTACAACAAAGTCTACAACCACAGCAGTGCAACCCACAATTAATCAAACAATTTCTACAACACCACGACCTGCTGTTGGTCCAATCATGGCAGTACACTCTACAGTAACTATAGTACAATCCACAGATACACCAGAACAGAGTACGGTTCCTCCAACACAGTCTGCAGTTAGTCCAAAACGGTCCACCAATACAATGGCACAGGGTACAATTATTCCGACACAGTCTGTAGATACTCCAGCGCAGTCAACAGGCACAACAGTAAAGAGCACAATCATTCCAACACAGTCTGTAGATACTCCAGCACAGTCAACAGGCACAACAGTGAATAGCACAATCATTCCAACACA
This sequence comes from Parotocinclus maculicauda, assembly GCA_034780255.1. Taxonomy (NCBI): domain Eukaryota; kingdom Metazoa; phylum Chordata; class Actinopteri; order Siluriformes; family Loricariidae; genus Parotocinclus; species Parotocinclus maculicauda. Next base: position 7,655 of record JAUZSU010179741.1, on the reverse strand, counting down.
GTCTGTAGATACTCCAGCACAGTCAACAGACACAACAGTAAAGAGCACAATCATTCCAACACAGTCTGTAGATACTCCAGCACAGTCAACACAAACAGCAAAATCCACAGATTCTGCAGCGACACCAAAATCTCCTGTTACCCCGTTTACTCCAACACAATACACAGATACAACAACACAGAGTACAGGTAGTCTGACAGAGCCATTAGTTATGGTAGTACAACCTGAAGGTACTTCAACAGAGTCTGCAACAATACCACAAGCTGTCACTTCAGCTCTAACAATACTGCCTAGAGTTAATCCAGCACAGTCTACTGCGATGGTGTCTACAGATATAGCAGCACAGATTATACTTCGCCAAACAGAGCCTTTAGCTGTGGCAGCGCAGAACACATTCACTCCAACACAATATACTGCAATAGAATCTAAAGATTTAACAACGCAGGGTTCAGTTAGTCCGACAGGGTCTACAGATTCAACTGTGCAGGAAGCAGTGACTCCAGTAGAGTCTGCAGATGCATCAGCACAGACTACAATAACCCCACCAGAGTCTGATTATAAGACAGCACAGCCTACAGTAATGCAAACAGAGTCTACCTTTGCAATACAGTATTCAGCCATTCCAACACAATCTTCAGATTCAACAGCACAGAGCACAGTTACTCCAACACAGTCTACTACGATAGAGTCTATAGACCTAACAGCAAAGGCCATAGGTACTCCAACAGAGGCTATATCTGTGGCAGCACATACTACATTTTCTTCAGCAGAGTCCACAGATGGAACATTCCAGACTACAGTTACTCCAACACAACCTCTGGTGTCAACAATACATTATATAGTTACGCCAGCAGAGTTAATCCTTGCCACCGATTTAGCCACAGGCCTGGAGGTCGCTGTAGAGGATGCAACTAAGCCTGCCCTTAACTTCACCTTTGAGGACACACAAGAGATCACTCTGGATTCTTCGGCTAAGGCAACTGAGCAGATAAAATCAGGTGCTGAACTGCTGGTGAACTCGGGGACCACCGAGGAAAGTTTTAGAGGAACCTCAGTAGATAGAGAGGAGACATTTCTTCCAGGTGCCACCCATGAACCTCCAGGCAGTATACTGCACTTTTCACCTCTCCCCACCGCACATAGCCCACCGGAACCCACTGAAGATGTGGTCGCACCTGGTGAAGAGGATACACATGTAGCTGAAGATACAAGCGACAATGCACTGACGCACACACAAGAAGTTCCTGCTGCTCCAACAATTGACGACTTAGCTGAGCAGGATACGCCTACAGTTCACAAAGACACACCTACAGATGCAAAAGAAGATGAAGCAGCAACTGTGGAGGTACCAGCCGAGGACGTAAGCAGGCCTACATTCGTAGGAACAACACCTGCTTTGCAAGATGATACAACCAGGGATAGTGCTGACGATGTTACACATGATTTCACATCTACATCTAAAGCAAGCATGAAAGGAGAGAGCTTGGGAAATGTATCTGAGCCTACAGTTCAGGCCACGACTGAGATTTCTGTGGATGCATCTTCAGGCTTACCTGAATCCGTGCCCTTAGCCTACACAAGAGTACCTTCTGTAGATATAATCACAGGGTCCACTGTTCATCTTGGGTTCGCACCAGGCACTTCAGAGGACTCATTTGAAGTCGCTGAAGCTTTAGATTTGACCACTTCGACATTACATGATAAAGAGAAGGTAGATGGGACACTCAAGGTGGTCCTAACTGATTCAAAAGTAGATGGAACCACCGAAATACCCGATATATTTTATGGCTCTGGAACGCCTACGGAAAAAGAAGGTGACGCACGTGCACCATCAGGAGAAGTTGAGAATGTCTCGGTTGGTCTGAATGAACTAAAAATGTCAACCACTGTACCAACATCCACGCAGAAGAGCTCCAACAGGGTTGTAGACGCGCACGACACGGTGAGTATCTGCTAATCCAGAGTGTACGTACGTTACCTCAGAGTTTCATTATTAATTCAACTGCTGTTGTTCCAGATTGGAAACGAAATTGCCGATTTCATGCCGCTGCCTGTGCGGCCAGTGGTGGACCATGTGGTAGAACTGAGGATTAAGCTAAGAGGAGAGACGTATGACGACACCCTCCGAGATCCTTCAAGCTTCTACTACCAGCACCTGTCTAAGCAGTTTGTTGAAAAGGTGATGCATGCGATTGCAATTGCACGAGCAAATCCCAGAACTGAGACAATCTGAAATCCAAGATGATTTATAATGTTCTCACAATGCAATATGAAGGGTAAAATATCCCTGAGAGTGTAGAACGATAGCCTGGGGGGAAAGTTTTGCTCTGCAAACTCGTCGTGATGTTCCAGAGACCTTTCTGAATTCCTGACCCCATCTCTCCATTTGATGTTTGTATTTCCTTGCAGCATTATGAGCCTATTACTGGAATTAATGCTGCGTTTTTTCTCAGTGTGAATCCATATCTAAGAGCCACACTATTTACACCAAATGCGTTGTGACGCAGTGACTTAAGGTTACCATTGCTGACCTTTATGGGCTCAACTTTGGAGAGATGTTGCGAGAAAAGACGATGTTTTTCCCAGTATTTTGAATGTTTGGTCGTCTGGAAATTCCCTAACTTCCCATTGCTTATTTTCTCTTTACAGATTGAAGATGCCTATGAAAGACTTCCAGGGTTCAAGAGCGTTTTTATACGCGAGTTTAGGTAAGAGGCTTAGCCACCAAACGCCAGTACATGAACGGGTTCCAAAAAACGATTGAAAGGATATCAAGTGTGATACTGACTCTTTTGTTTCCTTCTGTTTTTTCCCCCTCACTGAAAACAAAACCAGGCCGCAAAAAGACATCCAAGGGTGAGCGTTCCTATTTTCCATTTGAGCACCACAGCTGCATATCTATATTTTATATAGGACTATATATCTATACGAGCATTTATGGCTCTTGGTTTGCATGTTCCAAACACATAACAGCCTTTTCTGATGGTGATTTTGACAGTGCTGAGTCAGAGCTTCAAATACCTCTGCACAACTACCTGAGAGACTGATAAATCCATAACCTGGCAACACCGTGTTTCCCTCTGCTGCCATATCACAGGAGCAGCTGCATGAACCGAGAAGCTGTCACTCCTCCCAAACAGCTAATGAGAATTTCATGTGACTGTATCTGGCAGCCCAAAACGCTGGAAATTCACTTTTCTTTTGCCTTCCATATTGTTTTATGGTGCCCAAATCTGATCTCTGGCCTGGTAGTGCTTAGGGTCTAGTATTTACAGGCTAGCTCTAGGAGCAGTCTGTCCTACCTCCTGAACTTTGCGGTCATTCATCTGTACTAAACTACCAGAAAAGTAGTACCCACCAACACAATGGAACTTTAGAGCTCAAATTTCTTTGCTTTGACTCATCATTGATTGTTGTTGGAAAATCTCTGCTACTAAGTGTACCATAATGGTCTAGGGCTGCACAGAAACTGGTCCGAGTTAAGGATCCTGAAGGACAATGTGGGAGTCTCAGTGAGAAACATTTAATCCAGCCAAGAACTCAACAGGTTTCCCCAAGAGGCTGGATAAACATTAAAGAAATATTTAGGCCAGTGCCATTAGCAAAAAGGTGTTTTTATGATTTCAAGCTGTAAATGGAGGAGGAACCATAGGGTGTATCAGCTACTTGAGCCAGAAGCTGGAATTATATTTGAATAATTAACATTTATTAGGACACACATGGAGCCATGTTAACAGGCAGGCCAAGAATATTGCACATAAAGTTGCCAAAGTGTCCAATTTTACCTTTAATCTTTTTAACACTTTAAGTAAAATAAATCCAAAGCAGCTTAAATTCAACTATTCAGTTGAAGAAAAATACTTTGTTCAGGGAGGGATACCACCAGGAAACTGGACAGATTTTCTCTCATCTCAGGACTTTGTCTCCAGTCCCATTGCTTTGTCTTTCGAAACATTTCAAGAAGTCCTGGTTGTACAGCACTGTGCAAAAGTCCTAGGCCACCATAAGATTAGATAAATCATTGTTTACGTAATGATAGGATAAGTATATATAATTACTTTTCAGTTTCTTATTAAAATACGACCTGAAAATTCAGCTTCTATAAGCTACAGTGGCAAGTATTTAGTGATTTCTTTGCTCCAGTTGTTGCCAATGTTATATGTGTTTAGAATACCATTTCTTAAACACACAGTGCTTTACCATAGATATGTTGATCAAGATTCTAAACCAGCTGTTTGTTCTACAGAGGTTTGGCAGTGGTTGTCCATTATGCCATTGTCCTAGAGGGAGATGTTTCAGGAATTACCAATGACACCATGAATTACATTACCCTCCAGTCCAACCGAGTGGAGAAGTCCTACACAGATCTGGAGGAGCTTGTAACTGTGGTGTACACCATCACGGACTTTCGCAACTACATCAGCGAGGCGCTGCACAAAGGCACCCTTGGGAACAATGGGAACTCCACTTTGGATGTGGACCCTGACTCTTTACAGCTGGAAAATGGTAAGAAGCTCCCAAAAAGTGCAGTTTCTAGGGATTTTAAGGGATGTCCGAATACTGAGCCAAAGCCTTTTATGTATGGGCTAGTGAACATTTGAGCATTCACTTGGCTGGTGGTCAAGCTTAATAAATCTATGATTTTTCATCTCTAACGTCTCATGTCATTCCCTAATCGCCCAGGCAAAGGATTCATCCATTTTCCCATATATGTTGGATGAGGTTTTTTTTAAGCAGCTTTTATTACACAATGATGAAGGACTAGAGGATGACTAACGCAAACTGTCCAGCAACAGATAATCCACTGACTTTACATCTACAAAGTGGAATAATATCCTAGCCATGTCTAATAATGAGTGCATAGTGAATTAGCACAGCGTTTAAAACCTCCAGCAGCACTGCTGTATCTGATCCACTCAAACCAGCTCAACTCAGGCTAACACACCACCACCACATCAGTGTAGTGATTTCCCAGTGCCAATCATGTCTACATGTGTCCAGGATTTGGGGGACTCAGGTCCTTGTAGTGGTTGGACAGTACATTGGGCTGCTTTGCCACACGAGTGCCAAACAAAAGTATAATTATTGCATTCTATTGCTGTCATTGATAGTAGAGTGAGGAAATAAATTAATGAGCTTAAATATGTCCGTCCATTACATTGTCTTCCGCTTAATCCACACTCAATCCAAACATTCATTTCTTTGGATTGTGGGAAGAAACTGGAGTAGCCAGACAGACAGGGAGGACCCAGGCTACTCCACCCGTCTTGCTGTGAGGCAGCGGTGCTACCCTCCGAACTGCCCGAGATTAAACATGTAATAATATTAATGTTGGATTCTATTTACCTTGGACCCCAGAGCAGGAAGTTCAGCCCTATATCTGTGCAGTCCTGTTTTGCTATTATCATCTGATTGGCTCAAGGTAAGAGAATTATTATTCGAGCCTTGGCTGTACTCTGGGATTCCCACAGGGATTCTTATCTCCTGTTTCAGCTGGCGAACACTGTGAGTTTCAAGATGGTGGTTATGAATTACGCTCTTACGTTATTCACACTGAGCTCTGTTTTTCTCTGTGCAGTGGAGACCTTGCTGCCTTCCAAACCGACCAGCAGACCGCTTGACTCCAGCGACATGATGGTGAGTCCAGGGTCATTGGTAGGACCGCCGAAATATTGGGAAACCGCATCTCCTGTCCAGTGCTCACTGCTTTGGCTGTAATGCCTCCTTCCTGGCCGGGCTTTCAAGTGCAAATACGAGAGTTCCTGAGGATAAATCTTGGCAGTGTAGAAGATGTTGTTAAATGCAAAACGATACCTTTTAATGGCAATCATATGTCGGTTTTAGTGGCGTGCACGTTAAGAGATTGCCCTGTGTTTTCTTTAAGACAGGTTACATAAAGTCGATTTTCCACATGCACCCTGGAATGTCGCATTAGGAAATTTGTTTAGGTCAATTACCAGAAAATAACGAAACCAGTCTGTTTTTAATCTTACTGTGACACATATTTATTGCTGTGGCTGCCACGTGTTTCTCACTCTGCATAGTTTAATTAGAAAGACATTCATTCGAGTTCTAAACATTAAAAAAAATCCTTGTTTTTTCCCGTCCTTTTTCGAGAAAACCGGCACTGTTTGAAGACCATGATCAAACTGACAGACTTGGTTTGGCTGGCATGCATTCCTCGAGGCTGTCATTTTGATTTTTTTCCTTTTTTACCATATCTATGTTTGCTAGTGTTGATATTTTATGTATGGGTTCATAAATCATCTGAAAATAATTAAATTTTTATTGTAATAGTAGTGCTGAAATTTGCAGTAGTAGATGATGGAGTGGTTGAGTGTAGATTCGTCAAAAAACGTCTGAAATTCTGGTGAATGTAGGCTTCCTCTAAGAACTTTTAAAGATAAGATAAAAATAAACCTGATCATTAAATTAAGATAAATTTACTAGTTCAATTATCCTGATGTTCCGTTGCTTGTCGAAAGGGTGAAGTGGCAATATTAGTCTTCTGTTCTGCGTGGACGTCATGTAATTATACAGAATTGCTGTCCTCGGTGTTGTTGTTTGTATTGTGTACAATACACTAATTCTTATCTTTGTATAAAAAAATGGGAACATTAACCTGTTGTTATCTGTCTTCAAGACTGCAATTGCACATTAAATGATGCAAACCTGTATACTCTATCCAGAGCTGAGACAGTATAATGTCTCAAGTTTTGTCAACAAGCTTAAAGTGAGACATTCCGGTGAATGTAGGCCTTCTCTCAGATCAAAGTGCTTGGCTGTGTTGATTGCATTTGGTCTTTGTATTTACCGTCCATCTGGTCCAAAGACTACTGGCTATTTCTTCAGTCAGCATTTGTTCAGTTGCAGTCTAGATATCTGTAGACCAAATTCGGAATTATGGCTTCTAACGTTGCCTCCAACATAACCACCTGACCATTAGTAGCATGGACATCATCATTTCCAAGCTTGTTGGGTCTAAGTTTGTTTCAGCGAGTGCTATTGTGGGTTCTGTTGATGATGTTCGGAGTGACCTAAATCAAGGAATCTTGGCTATTTTGGATGTTTTTCTTGTGTTTTATGGCTGCTCCGGGTTACACACAGCCCACTTGCTGCAGTAACGCTCCACTTATTACCTGCTTTTTCTTGCAGATCATAAATATGGCAACACCACATACCACACATTGCTTGGCTTATTAAGTCGAACGCATTAGTTGAACTTGTTGTATCTACTTCACGCTTGGTTATGCCTCCTCTCACCACACAAGCACCAATCATGTCAGGCCAGGATTCCACTACTTCCAGATCATCCCACAAATACCCAATGGCATTGTGGTGATCCTATTGTTCCATTATCCTTGTCGAAACACTGAAGTGGGAATATTAGTGTTCTGTTATGCTTGGACAGGTCTGTTCTGCTGCTCTGTTCTGCTCCGTAGAGAATTGCTGTATGGAGGTGTTGTCGGTTGAAAGACGATGACGATAGGGGTACATAAACTAACATTGATTCATGCAGTATTAAGCACTCAGCACGTGAAGCATAATACTGTAAAAAACAAGTTCTTACTCAATTAAAGTCAACGTTTAAAGAACTTATCCAGTGTGATCTGACGCGCTTTTGCTGTGGCTAAGTGGCGACTTGTGGCTTTTTT